>NW_017547126.1:219276-235358 GCF_001854935.1 Bemisia tabaci | reverse complement strand
TAAAAAAAAAAAAAAAAAAAAAATTAGCGTGCATCAAAATCATTAGATTGTAGGACTAAGATTTGGGCCGAGCGATGTAACAATACGTCAAATCAAATTCTTAACATTAATTTTACTTTTTTTTTGTAGGGAGAAGAGGTTGGAGCAGTGAGCTATCCTCGAGGAAAGCAAGATTGTTTCTCTCGTCTGCTTTTTATCCTTTACACTGAAGAATTTTGTCGGTGTAATGCATTTTGCGTGCTATTAAGCATATCGACGGTGTAAGTCGGCACTCACATAACTCGGTTTGCGACGTCATAGACTTCCTGTCATACTTTATTTTTTAAACGGAAAACTACTCAACGGCAATTATTTAAAACTGCCGTGATTTTTCTTCTCTGCATGCTCGAAGAAAATTCTGTAAAAACTTCAAGGAATGATGTAAATTTGTTCTCCTTCAAAAAAATAACATAGAGACGGAGATTTTCAGACACCGCAAACGAGATATGTGATTGCGGATTTACGCCGTCAATTTTTAAAATTTACAAATAAAAAGCAATTTTTTTCTTTTTTTGTTGGGGGAAAAGGTTGAAGCAGAGGCGCTATCTTAGAATGGAAGCGGAAACAACTCCCATTGTTTCTCTTTTCTACTTTTACTTCTTTTAGGTTTTACTACCATTAAATGTGTATCGTTCAATCTGTCCTTTTTCATTATTTTTAACAACCCAAATAAAGCATGCGTTGTGATACCGCATTTTAACGAAGTGAATTTTCCTAGAAGTTCGTGGTGACAGTGCTGAGTGATAAATGATTCGTGGTTCGAAATGGAGTAACCAAAATAAAATTCAACATGCGTGCGGAGGCAAGAAATTTTATTTACAACTTCTAAATATAAAAAAGTTGCAGTGAAAAGTATAAGGTATGGGTGTGAAATTCGGCAGCTGAAAGAAACGGGCGTAGCCTTTGTTAAAAGCAGCGGAGCTTGATTTTTGGTGGATATCAGCGGCCTTAAAGAGTTATTTTCATTTTTGTTTACTCCCCACAACATTATTAGCATTTTCTGACCTTGCCCTTGCCCTTTGCACAACGGATAAAAATAGGAGGTCTTTATCTGCTTAATTTGACAGGGGGCACGAGTGCCATCAAAAATCCGCTAAAATAGCATCCAACCCCAATATTCCTGGCTACTTAGTTAGATAAAGGACGCACCGCAACATTGTCCCTGAACATCAGCACATGCTCCTGATATGTGCCGGTATTAACTCCGAACCCCCCTCCCTCCCGTTATAATTGATAAAAGGGGAAAGAAAACCCCTCGGACAAAGGAGTGTCAATAATTTCACCGATTAGTGGACCAAATAGTTTGATTAACTCCGATTCACTCCACTTGAAATTACTTTATAATTCTATTTTACGATATTCGCGCCCCAACCATTTAGATGTTAATAGGCCCTTTGTGTCAGTTTCTCCTCAAATCTGTAAAAATAACTTTGTTTATTCCCGTAATCTCCCGTTTTGTATGAATCAAGTAAACTGTGTTATGAATGACAACTGGCTGAAAATACGAGGAGAGCAAAGCGGGAAAAAGTAATATATGGAAAAATGAATGGCAAAAATAAATAAAGTTTACCTAATAAAGCCAGAGAGGGAACAAAAGGACTCCACATGAAAGACAGTAGTTTTGGCATCCCGCCGATTAAACTCTGTCGACTCGGGAGTTATAAACAAGGCTTTTTTCAAAGGCCAGAAAAAAGGACGAGGGTTTTTTTTGTACGTTTTTTATGCTCACTCACGGGTGAGGCATCTGTTTAGCGCGGCTAGTGCTGAAAATCATGTCAAGGGGTGATAAGTTCGTATTTTGATTGAAAACTCAGAGGTGGTTGAGGGATGGTAACTACCCCACAAAAAGCGCCGTAGGTAAATAAAAAAAAGTCCCTTCCAAATTATCGCCGAACAATGGCCACGTTTTTGGGTTCAAACTCAGTTTATAAAAGAGGGAAAGAAGAAGGAACCTAATTATGAGGCGCTTAGCTCAACAGTTGCGCATGCATCTTTTTTCAGACCTGCGCATTTTAGCTTTTAGGATGAGCTCTACTCATACGCGTGCAACTGTTTAATATCAGAAATTTAGTAATTTCGACTATCACTGTTGGAATACATTAGAGATGGCTTTTTAAAATGTTCATGTTTTTTTTTCAAATTTTACATATATTTAAACATTTGGAATTCGTTTGAACTAAATTTTCAGTTTGATATTTTATAAATACAGCCGGATTTACAAGTGAAAATAGTCATATACATTGAGCAAAATGTTGCATCCAGGATTTCATTAATATGGAGTTCTAGGACCGCACTTTAAATGTACTTTATTCTTGAAAATGTCCAATCTTATGAAGTGAAGTTACGATGGATGCATTTTGTATACAGTTTAATTTTTCCATAAATATGGATACATTCCTCCCTCCCTCCAGAAGAGCAGCCAAAATCCGGAAAATCACACAAGGAATTACATTCCGGGCAATTGAGGAAAAGCTTGAGGACTGTAAACGAAATATGTTTTAAAGTTCGTGAGAACTGAATTAAAAATTGCAATGCTAACATTATGGCCCAATTACTTTACGACGAACATAATATTGACTTTTATCCGAGGTCACCAATTTGTTCGGCAATTTGCTGAAACTATTGCGTGCATTCTCCGACTTCATGGGCATGTCTGTGACAAAGGAACTAGCGTGTGATGCAAATCCATCCCTCAGCCTTAGCTAGGTTGTTAAAATCAAGCAAATGTCGTAATACGACCAGACAGAATCACTCAGGTGCACTCATCGCGCATAGTACCGAGGGATAGAAGGAGAAAGGGTCAGTTCAAGCTATGACGATGTCGACTCAAACTCAATAAAACAAAATTTTCAAACAAGCGGGTAGAGAATACCGCCCTGGACACATAGGGCCTTCGGTGTGAATCAGCGTCAGTGGCCGTAGAAATGTCTACTCGCCTGAAAACGGTTCATAAAATTTTTATTCGGGTCATGATTGAAATTTTGTTACCGACATCAGCGCTTCCGTGGTAAGGAAAAACGTCTTATGATCAGCTAGGTGTTGTCAAATCTCTAATAATAATAACCACATTTTGTACTTAGTCAATCATATTTTTCTGCGCCCCTTTTAATAGAATTTAACCCACAATTCAAACCAGTACTCGCGAAAATTAAAATGGGAAATATCCGTAAATTATTAAGAAATAAATACCATGCCAGGGGAAATTTGGCAACCTCCAAATGATCATAGGTTGTTTTTGCCTAGCGCGGGTCTGAATGAAGGATGTTTACGGTACGGGAAGGAGCACTTGCGTGCGGTGAAAGAAGTCCTGGGAAGGCAGGAGGGCCGAGACAGGAGCGAGAGAAAAAACCGCGGAACCCACCTTGAGTTCCTATTCGAGTTGCGTGGTTTTTGGTGAGCGGGGCAGAAGGGGTGTGACATAATAGAGTGCAGCTGCAGGGTTGCACCTTCAATAGACATTAAATTCCCAGACGAGGGGGGGAATATTTAAAAATCCACGCCACCGCCACCGCTCGGATCATAACGTCAGTCCTCTGACGTAAGGGCGTATCTTGATTGTCGCATCAGCCACAGAAAGCATAGATTTATATGCAAAACAGGGCTCATGTTGAAATCGAGATATGCGCTTAGATCAGAGGACAATAATGACAATAAACATAAAACACTTGAGCCTATCCGCTGAATGATGCCGGGCCGCGCAGTCGAAATTTAAAACTTTGCCGAGGTATAAGGACGTTACACGCTCAAATTTTTCTGGCTTTCCCCCATCATTACATTGAATGACACAGCAGCCGCTGACCTGACCTGACCTGACCGGGCGGCCCTTTATTTACTTTGTCCCCGTCTCGTCGGGTCGTCGCGTTGGTCAGTGATTTGTTCTTGGGGTTTCTTAATTTTCAGCGAAAATTCTTAATTCTCACGGATTCATTGAATGCCCCCCAGCCATGCAAATTAATCCAGGCTCGCGATCCGTTGTGCCGTTTTAGTTGTAACTCCGTTTTTGCACACACATTCTATGGCCGAGTCGTCAAGCATTCGTCATGCGGAAGATGAATCCCTCGGGGCTTTTCACCTGGGCACTGTCTGCCAGACAGGGTCTGGTCTCTGGTACCCTTTCGATGGGATAATGCGCGGGGTTATGATTCAAACTCCGCCGTATGAATTTCCTCATTTTGTCACTTTCCAGCCAATAAGTATCACAAGCGCCATGCGACGTTTAAAGATTTCTGTGGCAATCTAATTTTTTTACAAAAGACATTTTTCAACGAAGCTGTCCAAAAATTTCACTGAATTTTCTTTGTGCTACCGTTAAAATTCGGTGATATTTTCAAACAGATTCAACCAACAATTTCTCCGTAAAGAAAAAAATAAAATGAGGGCGGACATTTTTAAACGTCACAATATGTTTGTGATACTTTGGCCGGAAAGTGACGATTTAAGTCTCACGTGGGACCAGTTAAGCAAGTCTAAAAAATTCCGGAAAGTCTAAAAATTTCCGGATATTCGATTGATAATGATGAAAATAAAGTTTAAGGTTTCAAATAGCTAAAATTAGTCATTGAAAATAAAAAAACAAAGTTGCACTGAACGTAAGGAGATAATACTTCAGCATCTAGGATGTTGAAAATATGTCTGATGATCTCCAAATTCTGGCAGTTAAGTTCGATTTAGGCCAGCGTTCATCGTAAATTTACACCAAATTTATAATATAAACCATGCCGTGTAAAATTGAGAGGAAGTGTTTCAAGCTTGGATAATTTGTAAGATGATGAGTTTGAAACTTTCTATATTTTACTTCTCAAACAGTCTCCGACAACTAATCTGAATCCGTCAGCTTTGGACAAAAAATGGAAGTTGTGCTAGAACCTTGAAAAACGCTCCTCAAAATATTGAAAAATTGTAAAATTTTTAGAGTGAACCGATTTTTATTTTCTTCCACATAGTCCTTTTTCCGTTTAAAGTTCTTCGTTTAAAATGTGTGCGAGTTCGCTCGGTTGAAAATTTCATTTTGAGACATTTCCCCCGCGAAACACTGCTATTGCATTTGTGCCGATGAAGTCATCAGCAATAATAATAAAAATATTTGGTTGACTGATCAACCATATAAGAAACACCCTAAACAGATTAGTTTTTAAGTTAAAGTACACATGATGCAGACAGCTACCGTTTCGTGAAAAAGTTACTGTCATATTGATCAAGTTTACACTACGCGTAAATGTCCTGAAAACGGGGGAATTATTAGTTATGCGAAATTGAAATACAACGAAATCACCAATTTCAGAAAATATATCCGTTCTCTGTCCATTTTAAACCCCTATAATGGAGGTGAAGCTCGAACCCATCGAAAAAAAGAGCCCCTGGAGCAGTTATCGCGCAGTCGATTTTAACAAGCATGGGCGGTTCAAATCAATGTAGCAGAATAAATGTCACCTCCAAACTCGCGCACGCTAGTAGTTCCAAGTGTTCTGAGCGAAAACTAAGGATTTTATAATGCTAATTCTTTCTCTGAAAAGTCATTCAAATGGGGCGAACGAAATTGTTTGACGCGATTGTCTGGACGAAGGTTGAAAAAAGGGTGTAAACATGGTGGAAAGAAGCAATAAGAGAGAAAACAATGATCGAAAAGCAATGAGCATTCGGCGATAAGCAAGTTTTCGATCTCCGAGAGTATCGAGAATATCGATACTCGATACGATATGTATCGATGATTGAATTGAGCTATAGACACAGTGGATTATAACGGATTGAAATTCGAGGGATCGAAGTATCCGAGACATGACAAAGTGAACGAGAAGTTAAATTTGATTAATGGGCTGAATGGGCGAAAGTGCATCCCTAAAAGGCCGGAAGCTATGGGCAGAGAGGGTTGCAATCGGCATAATTTAATTCTGCCGGCCTCACGCCCCCACCCTAGGACGCCTCGGGCGCTCCAATCTCCGACGCACTTGTTGTCCCAAAAAACGCGCCCGCTGGAATTTGCCAGATTTTAGGCCAGCAGAGATAAACCACCATTAGCACGCACAGTTAGATATTGCTCAGCAAGGTTGATGAGCGTTTTGGCGTGGTAACTACCCGATAATTTCAAATAAACCTAGAGCCGTGTGTTTTCAAAGTCTGCAACTCTGAAAAACAGTTTTAGGGAAATAGCATCTACAGTCGATACTCCTACAATTGATGTGGATTTTGTTGTCACATACAAATGTAACTTCAAATTTGAAATTGAAACTAACTTCATACTTCCAACCTAACCTGGCAAAAATTGCTCCTATAGTGAAAATTGCACACCCGAGCGTAAAGGACCGGTTTGCGCTGGCGGATCACTGTTGGTACTCATAAATATACTGTGCTGAAAATGTAACAGATCTCAATTGGTGGAGAATGTGAAAATCATTTCTTAAGCTAGGGAAATGTCCGACGTGTTTCAGATAACTGATATCGGATGAGAATATTTGGATTTGTAGATTTTATTTTTTTTTTTATTTTTGTGAAAGGTTTTCTCAAAATTTTAATATAATGTACCAAACTTGCTTAAATTGTAGAATTATGAATGGAAAAGTTTTAATGAATATCGACGGTGAAACTACCAAACCACGTATCTCGGTTTGCGACGTCGCAGACTTCCTGTCATACTTTATTTTTTAAATGAAAAACTACTTAACATCCAGTCTTGAAAATTTCTGTGATTTTTTCTCTTTGTGCGGAGAAAATTCCGTGAAAATTTCAAGGAATGATATTGATTTGGTCTATTTCAAAAAAATAAAATGTGAGCGTAGATTTTTAAACACTGCAAACGAGATACGTGGTTTGGTAGTTTCACCGTCGATATACTGGATGCACAATTAAAAGACATTCACTAGCAATAAGAGCCAATAACATTCTCTTTGAAGTGAAGGGGGGGGGGCAGTAGATTCTCGTTGCCTGATGTGCAGATTTCTTGCGAGAAAGATTACGCTGGTCCCACTGGATAATGACCCTTACAACTGAATTCATCATATTTTGATATCAAAAAGAAAAACCATAATTTAGTATATTTTTTCGGTCATTTTATATTATGACTTTTCTAGCAAATGAGAGGAAAGTACTTCACAAAAAATATTCATGAAGAAATACGGCGGGTAATTTTCTTACATTCACATATTTTTGGTTAAAAATAAACATACTACAGCCTGAACACACTATATTCCTATAGTTTGACGAAACCAAAATTCTGTTGTTTTAAAATTAGTTTTAAAAAGATTTAATATGAAATTCGTGCGGTTTTCATACGAGACAAACATCTTCTATCCCACTAAAATCAGCTTCCTTTTCCCAAACACTACCTTATGAACACACGCTGAGATATTTCGCGAGAAATAAGCTTTAAGTACAGCCCATAATAATTTTGAAAACGAAAATACAACAAAGCCTCCAACATGGATGAGGTCGTTTAGCAGCTCCATGTGAAGGTTTATACGAGGACGTAGGAACCTAATATATGCGAATTATACCACATTAACATTTAAGTTGAATCATTTGTACTTCGAAGAGGAGAATTATCACCCTCGTAACGCAACAATCAGGCCTCAGACTCATCGTCTCGGGTGAAGGGTAGAATCGAATAGTATGCAAACATTAGAAACTCGTGAGCTCTATTTTAAATTAGGCAGTTGAAGAATGAGGTTCATGAGTTCTCAGTGCTCAGATTCCACCCTTCATGTGTGGATGCGGAATCACCTCTGAAATGAAACAACCGTGAAGCAATAAAATTTCGGAAGGAAATAAATTTGAAGGTGCAGTTTTTCGCGCAGTTATTCCCTATTAGGAAGTATTAGCGTATTGTCGCCGAGGCGTCTGCCCTTAAGAAAAAAAATGCTCGTGATATTTAATGCTATTAAAGTGTTTGTAGTGATATTTTAATTCAAATAGCAGTAATTCGGCATTGTGGTGTGTCATGCTTTATTGCTCTTATAAATCAACATAATGTTTTTCATTTTAACAAACACATCCGAGAATAGGGTGCCGACGTGTGCTAGCCAATATATTCCGTACAAATGTGTGACAAATATTATCTGTTGGTGTTAAGAAGCACGCCGTTAAGACTTGTATACGAGTTTTGTTTACTTTTCACGATGATTTCTGTCGTATTCGGTCTTTAGGTTTGTCGAACCCAACAAAAGAGATGCTTTGAGGAGTCACTTTGTTATCGGAACAATTGCTAGCAATTAAAAAATTCGTCATAATTGCTGAATTCCTACAGGTTAAATTGTGATTCATGGATTTCTTTTCTTAAGTCATTTAAAATTATTTTCTTTCCTAGACCTACAGCACGGTATTTCTTCTTAAATAAGACTTATAATGGAGACCTCGACGTAGAGATTGTAAATAACTAACCGTTTCCGCCAGAATATTAACATTGCTAATGGCTCAAATATATATGGGATTTAACGCTTGTACTTATAAACTAACGGACTCTTGTCTTGTTCTGCCACCACACCCTGAGACTTACCACAAACATTACCCGTTTACTCATATTTATATATGCATCCCTTATACAGTAATTGTCGGTCAGCTTTCGTGTTTGAGCGCACTCGTGGAAAGAAGCGCCAACATACGATAAGGCTACAATATAAAACTCAAGCCACCCCTTTCTTGCCTGTTCTTTCTTTTTAACTTTCTTCGTTGTTTAGCATGGGGTTAGCTGATTAAGAGTCGAAACTGTTCAGCTGCGTTCTTCACGGTTTTAAATCCACCTTATTACTTAAGCAAAAGGGAACGAGGAATCGTAAATTCTCAGAAAAAAAGAATGAAAAAAGCAAACATCAAATGCTGTACACACATTTCGCGAGCAAGATAGGTATTTGCACTACCCTCTCGGAACATTTTTATCGTCCAATAAAAATGATGGTCCAAGCCACCCTTACACTTGTCAATTTTTTTCCTCCCCTATACATCCATTGTGCACGGTTTTTCCTATTTTATTTTTCTCGCTCTCCGCTTTTTTTGTCTCCTCCATAAAGGGGTAATGGTTTCGTCGGGGAAAAAGAAATCTACATAAAATTCGTTCAAAATTCCAACGCTTTGATAAGAGCAAATTTGACGTGCGGGACCGAGTTGACAAGGTCGTAAAACGGGAAACAGTCTTATCTCCACGATTAAAATATTTCACCAGCTGAAAAAAGTGAAAGGTCTGAAACGGAAAATGAGGGGGCTGAAAAAAACAAGGAAGGAATGCATGGCTGGGGGTTATGGATGTTGGCACCGCGCGTCCTAAGAAACAAGTGTCACGCTCCATTTCTGCATGTCGATAAAAGTTTACGTTCGTGTCCATCGCATTTTTAAGTTCAGTTCAGACGTAAAAGAGAGGAGTGAGAAAAAGGGAGAGGAAAAACAAAATGATGAAATAAAAACAAACAGGATGGATCAAACCCCGAAATAAGTCGCAAAGGTTCGCAGGATAGTTTGCCTAGCGAGGAAGTTTGTTTATCACTTTCCTTCTTTCTGGTAAATTCATGATTTTTTCACCGCAAGATTGTGCTGGAGGTGTTTTAGTTACTTTTTTAAGACATTGGGACACATTTTATCGCAAAGAGGACATATTGCGTTTTTTCGTGTGACGAAAGGGAGTCATTTAGGACCGTGTCCCATAGTTAGAAATACAAGTTTTTGAATAGGTACTTTACATCATGTCCCCCAAAAACCCTAAAATACTTTAGGGTAAAGTTCGCATAGAAATGAAGGCATTCTCTTTGAAAAGCGACTTAACAGCTTTGTAGTGCTGCTTAAGTTCTGCAACATTTTACATACTTTTTTTTCGCACAAAAGATATACACCTACAACTAATCTTACCTAGAATTATATTTAGTTAGTAAAATAAACGAAACATTCCGGGAGCATTGATTCCAATGAGAATTCGAAATTGATCATTTACAAATGATTAGAGCAGATCTGCAACGCTGATAGTCTGAGGCTTTTCAATCCGTTATCAATAAAATATGAACGTTTGAACCCTGAAGCTAAGTTTTTTTGAGCAGGGAGAGTTCGTCCCTATCTTTGTGCAGTAAAATGAAAACAAAAAAGAGAAAAAAAATGTAAGATGCGCAAGTCTCTAAAAACACCTTACCGGTGATATAAGTAAATTTTCGTTTCTTTCGAGGTAAGCAGTTTTTGAAACAAGACATTGTAATAATTCGAAATGGATCAAGTTGAGTAGAAATGAACCAAGCCACATCAGCTGTTGCCATTTAACCGAGTAATTTAATTTTTTACAAGAGAAAGTTTCTGCAGATTTCTATGACAATTTTAAGGAATTTGCCCCGTAGTATGCAGGAAATTCACTGAAATTTTCACAAACGTTTTCGAGTAAAGTCTAAATTGCCCAAATTAATATATGGCAATAGCTGATGTGGCTTGGTTCCTTTCTGCTCAACGCGGTCCAAATAATGATCAATACACTTGACTCGGAATTTCACAACGCATATCCACATATTCATTTTTTCGTTCCGAATTCCATCCTCACAAGCTCGACTTGCGGTCGCGCGCTCTCGCTAAAATAATCATGGCCGGGGAATTAGAATGCGAAAGCAATTAGCTCCCTCGCTAATTTAGCTGGAATTAAAATTGTAGCGGGGCATGTGAGTTTTGAGAGCGATAAATCTCGCGGCGCCCCTCTCGCCCGGGGCCCGGTGACACATTTAGGTGGATTGGGTCGCCCGGGCTCGTCGCATCGCATCGTCGCCTCGCGGCTCGGGCCCGGGCACTCGCTAATAAGAATTGCTATATTATGCAAAAACACAGGACCCGTGCCCCTAGAACCCCACCGGCGCCATCACCACCGAGAGGAATTACTAATTCATTACTTCACACATATGCTCCCGCCTGACCGACTTTATCGAAAGCTCATGGTCTTGCACCACTTCCACGCCTCCGCTCACCTGATACCCTAAGTCCGTGCAGAAAACCAGGGACTATGCCTCCTGGCCGCTTCGCAGCCAAACCCTTAAGTTGTGACGAATGGATGGTGATAGTGACAACTGTCACCCCATTCGCAACAAACTGAAACTGGTGGGTTCGTCGGAGAGTGAAAGCTCGAGCTTAAAGCTCCAGGGTGCACTCCCCGATGAACTTACTTGTAGGAATCAGCTGTGAAGCGCCTTGGAGAGGGAAAGCGTCCGGCGGTCGGGATGTCACTCGGGTGGTCCAGCTACAGATCACGCGCGACATGGTGACATCATGTCGCGGATATGTGATCGCTANGCCTCCGCTCACCTGATACCCTAAGTCCGTGCAGAAATCCAGGGACCATGCCTCCTGGCCGCTACATGGCCCAATCCGAGGAAGCTTCGCGCCTTCTACACAGAAATGAAACTCAACACATAGGTTTGAAAATTTGAAAGTATTGAAATGGTGTGGACCCAGCACCATTTCTCCACCTTGTTACACATAGGTTTGATTAATACGGGAAGTAAAACACAAAATGGACGTATTTATGCTAAAAAGACCTATGTGGAGGTGGACAGATGGGGTGTGCTTGTGGAAGCTGCATAAGCCCAATTCATTCATATGGCCCTCAACTAACTAGCACACCCCATCTTTCCACTTGCACATAGTTCCATCTCGCATAAAAACGTCCAAATATCCAAGGCTTTGATTGACTTTGTGGTTTTTTTAGTCTCTTCATTGTTTATTATGCAAACTGTACCACAATCAACAGAAAATGTTGGTTGATTTGTGTTTCACTTCCTAGCGTAACCAGAAGTAACACAAGATCACAAATATTTTTATCAGATGTCTTTTTATTTTTTCTTTTTTAATTTTTTTAAATGGGGATGAAGAACATTTCAAAAGCGACTTTGAACAGCTCAAGTAGACGTAATTTAACAGGAGGATATCTTAAATCCTAAGTATTACATCTTAAATACCCGCAAAGCGTCAGGTTCTTGCTTCAAATACCTCACAAAAGGGTCCGTTTGTGTGGACAGGCGCGCGGTTCTTGAAATCGTCGGTTTAATTTGTCTTGAGAAGGTTGAAACTAATTTGCATCATTTACGGAGAATGAGCACCCGACCCTCTCAAGTTCAAACGGTCGAGCTCGCCGAAAGTTCTTTGGCATTGTCCGAGAAAGCTCCTTACATCAACGACTTAAAGATGATGTCCAATTAGCCGAGGGAATTCGGGGGAGAAACCTCTTAATATCTTGTGTGAAATGATGTGTAGCAGGAATTATAAAGCAGCTCTTATGATGGATGCCGAGGCATAGCTTTGTGAGTATTACCTCCGATATTGCGGTACAAATGAGCTTTGATTTATCAAAACTAACTAATGTGTCGCGCTTCCTGCAACCCCCTCGGCGCGGGAACACGCGAGGACCCACCCTCCCCGAGCTACCACCCCCGACTCCCGAATAAGGGTTATTCATCTCGCGGTTAATAGCTTCCAATCTTTCTTATCATGTGTGCTCATAGATGTTTGTAGGCTGTCCTGCGCGTGATAAAATGCCCAGATAAAAGTTACCATCTGATGATTTGGTGCATCGTATTTGTCAGTTTGACGTCCGACGGTTTCGTGGAGCGATATTCCGTAAACAAAGGCGGAGGTTTCGTGTAAGAGGTTTTTGATGGATACGGGGGGTTGATTGCGAGCGTTTGCTGGAGTCGCGCGCAATTATCGGAACTACTAATTCGGAAGTAGACAAATGGAAAGACTCTATCTAACTGGAGAGTAATCACTAACGTTCCAGTTGAACATAGATATCCAAAATTGCCTCTCCGGGAAAAAGTACATGAAACGTTAGTTGTAACAGGATTGTTACGCACTTACATGAGACAAAAATTGCACAGTTGAATATTTTTCCCTTGGGGACTATGTGGCATCTTTTACTATACACAGTCGCCAATATATTTCAGGAGAGTGGATTATTTTAAAGCAATACCTAAAGCTATTACAGTAAAGACTTTAAAAATCGCCTGGTCAACAATTATTTTTGAATCGCAAAATCAGATCTATATTCTCCATCAAAAATTAAAGAAAGTATCTGGATAACTACTAATGGACACACTATAAAGCATGACATGTATTTTCATGTAAAATACATAAGGCTCTTCATTGAACGTATGTGAGATAAAATATGCCATACTGTTTTGAATATGGGAGAAAAAACAAATAAAACATAGCTATAAGAAGATCAATTTTATTGAGACTCATTTGTAATACTTTTAAGATTACAAAAGGCCCGTATCAGCTAATTTGAATGATATAATGGCGCTTGCCATCCACAATATAAGCTCAAATTTAAGTTTGTCGTCAAAACGTATGCCACAATAAGATGTCATAACACGCAGAATCGCTTTAAAAATAAATTTATAATCGAACGAAAACTTCTTGTTCATTTATTTTTCTTTGGTCAAAACTGTGTTTATCAAATCGGAGTTGCGGGAACTGGTTTTAATTGAAATTAAAGCATACCCCACATTACCACCTTGAAAATATATGAAATTAGTATCAAAATTTTAAGGTAAAGTAACTTGAATTGTAGTTCCGATACTCGGAACGCCGTCCTTGTTCATAACGAATAAGAACCAGTACCCCGGGAGTAGGATTCCAGAGTCCGCCGGCAGCTCCACGAAATACACGCCCTCATCATACTCGTTCAGGTCCAGAGGCACACGCCTTTGGTCCGTGTTAGTCGAGTGTGTGGCACTACCAATACGAACAAGACTCGCCATGACAACTTCACTATCCGTCACCAAGTACAGTCTCTTACCAGGTTTGACCACAGTCCGGGACACGCTGGTGATAACAGGTCTCGTCGCTCTGCTCCCATCGGCATTGAGCAAGTACGACGGGGTGTACACCTGGAAATTCAGGTGGTTCGTCTTACAGTTCCCACAGAGACCACCCCCTCCGCAGATAACGGTGGCGTCCTGCATCAAGAGACAGAGCGAGTGATAAACGCGGGGGATGATACTCCACGCCGCCAACCGGAAGAGATCATCGTCGGGTGAATAGATCTCGGAGGTCAGGTGAGCGCCGTCCTCCCTGAACGGCAACCCGACGGTTTGACCCCCGTTGATGAAGACCTCCCCGTTCGGGAGGACCACGGAGTTGACGAAGATGCGCGGGTAGAACATCTTGTTGCTCGTCTTCCTGACGTGGACTTTGTGGTTCGGTTTCCTTATGGTGAGGATGAAGCCGTTGGTCGTGGCGGGCGTGTCGTCGTAGTTGTGCGACCCGCCGGCGACTAGGATCTTACCCTTGGTGGCGTCGAACATGACGGCGACGCCGCACATTGCGTCTTCGTCGTTTCCGCGCTTGCCGGCGCCGTGGTGACTACCCGTGCCGGACACCGTGTACCAGTTCATGGTTTTGCTGGGCCCGGCCTGGAGCACCGTGTCGTTCTTCCAGGCGAACAACATGGCGTGGTTGTCCGAGCGGTAGATGCCTCTCCTATCGGCTGTTAGGATAGGCTTCACGGGGCACCCGGGGAGCAGAGTCCATGTGTTCGTGTTGATGTCGTAGATCTCCCCGTTTTTGTCGACTGCTCTGTCGCCGGTGAATGATCCGCCCAATTCGAAGATTCGGCCGCTGGAACAAGTGCATGAGGATTGGTAGCCTCGCCCTATCTTCATGTCCGGGGCTGAGATCCAAGTGTCAGAGGCTGGGTCGTATATACTAGTTCTAGGAGCGCTATTTCCACCTGTAAATTTCAAACATAGAAATAAAATGTTGTCATCCCCCACGGAGATAGCAACCTAATGGCACAGAGCCTAAAATTGAATTGTTCATACACAAGTATATGTATACGAGTCTTGATACCTATGAAAGTCGGAAAATGTATCTTCTGATTTGCAGCTACCATCATTTTGCACGTAATTTGGTTTAAATTAAGAGGAAGTTTCCCCCTCCCAAACCAAAGTACGAACTTGGAATTTTTGTAAAACTTCTTCATAATTTCCGAAGGTATTCATATATAGAATATTCAAAGGAGGATTTTTGGTTGGTTTTCTTTTAAAATTATTTATGAAGGAATCAGAGTGCGGGGCGTGTTCATAGTCCTTCCTTAAAATGAGATTTTCCGTTTGAGCCCCATTTGTTTTACATCCTGATTAAGTAAGGTTTAAGGGGGTCCTCAACTTTACATCATGAGAATGATAATATTAACGAATCCTAAATATAATTCAACAATTAAGACTCTGAAAAGGATCTTTGCATGGGATCACAAGGATTTAACTCTACAGAAATGTAAAAACAACACATATGGCATTTTGAAGGCTTTAAAAAATGAGCGGCAAGTTCATACCTACCTTTAAATCCTTCAAAATCAAAGGGTTTTTTTCTTTCGATTTTTTTTTCGCCGGCAAAAACTTGTTATTCTTTGCAAAGTAAGTCATTCCCTTCAATTTTACTCAAAATTCGTTATAATTGTCCATTTTACGATGCAAACGTTAAGGATCTCCTTAGACATCCCTTAATCAGAATGTAAACTGAACAGGGCCTCCTAGGGAATGAAGCTGTCTCAAGAATGACTACGAAAATGACCCAAAGATGAAGAGAGGATGTAAAAAGAGAGGCACCTGTGACAATGACTCGTCCGTTGACGTCGATGGAAATACCAGGGCAGAACATATCATGCTTCGTATTGGTGATGGTGCGCTGCGAGACGATCCCATCCTTAATATTGTAGATGGCGGTGGCTGTGAGGGTAAGCGGACCCCCGACGAACGTGTCTTTCCCCCAGGAGGACCACATGAGAACGTTGCCATTGGGTAGAATTGAGGCTGCGACGGGGATGACCGGGGTGTCGATCGTGGGTCCCCAGATCCCAAGGCTCGGGTCCGGGGGGGTGTACGAAGGGGCGGAGTACACGTTGAGCTCAGCTATAGACGTGTACGCTTGGCTTTTAGGCTCTGATGTATGCACGAGTCTGATATACTGCGCTTTAACGGGTTCGAATTCGGATTCCTGCAAAAATACGCTATTAAAGTTGAAGCATACACGATCAAAACGTCATTAAGTATTACGCTATGCACTTTTTCCGATTTTTGACCCCCCCCCCCCCCCCCCCCCCC
>NW_017547126.1:128194-219232 GCF_001854935.1 Bemisia tabaci | reverse complement strand
GTAACACTGTCCGCCCCCTCTCCCATTTTAAAATAATCAAGAAAACGCCTAGGAAACAGCTTGAAAAACTTCGGGTTTTTTTTTAGGTATTTCACTAAAATACAATGGGAAGAGATCAACACAGGTGTGCAAATACATAAATACATTGATTCATTTTATTCATAAGTTTACCAGAAAAGTACGCATTGATGATTATATAATTTCTCTGTTGCTTCATTAACCATATCCTCCAAAAAAAAACCTTAAAAATGATAAAATTTAAATTTTTTTTCGATGACAATACCTCTTCTATCCACAAGGGGAATGAGAAAATATGAATTCCAAAACATCAGCACTAAAATATTGGGATCAGGAGAGCATATAGTTTCAAAGTGGAGTGAGTCAATGTAAATTCTAAAACATCAGCACTAAAGTATTGGGATCAGGAGAGCATAGTTTCAAAGTGGAGTGAATCATGAGGCGTTTAAAAAAGTTAGTATCTGCGTATGAGCAATTCTGTTATATTGCGCTTTGACAGGCACGCATTCGTACATCTGAATGTATTGGTTATGTTGACGTCACTCACCACAGTAATGCATGTCATGTTTTTTTTCCCCATTTTGTTTGTTTCACGTCGAGCAACCGCTGCAGATGTGTGCATCTCATAAATCCAGGGCAAAAATAACCATGATATGCGTATGTATTTCCACGATGATGACGTCAGCATCGTGTTTTTTGATGACGATACATCCGTTACATACATAAGATTCGCATTCATAGCGCTCTCTGGCGCTCTGCGACGCCTGACAGCCACAAAACTCGGTCCTCCCACATACATACATCCGATTACATTCGTTGCTTTTTAAAAAAGAACACTTAGGTTTTATTATTTGGACGCATTTCCGCTAAACGACACTATTGACAATTGGAAAAGGTAGGATGTGCTCCAGAATGCTGAACGAGAAACAATGTTGAAGTGGGCACGTGATTTCCTTTGGGAAAATCGAAACGTGGGATTTCACATTCTACCAAACTGAACTAAGCGCCAACTGTATGCGGCACTCATGAGCCGTGAGCATGACAAAAGAGCGTTGTGGACAGGGCTCATAAGTTAAAGAGCCCCGTCCCTGATCCCATACCGTTACTGCAGACGTCACTGGCGCTTTATAATTCCCATTCATTCTTACGGCCCTCGACTATCGAGCACACCCCTCCTTCTCCACCTGTCTGTTCAGTAGAAACACGTCCATTTTTTGCTGAAATATATCGTCACTTTCCGGCCGAACTATCACAAGCGCCATCAAACGTTTCAAAATTTCCGCCACCTAATTTTTTTACAGAGAAATTGCTCAAACAAGCTATCCGATAATTTTACTGAATTTCCTTTGTGCTGCCGATGAAAATCAGTGAAATTTTCAAACGAATTCAACCAACAATTTTTCTGTAAGAAAATAAAATGGCGGCGGAAATTTTGTTACGTTGAATGGCGCTTTGTGATACTTTGGCTGGAAGGTGACGACATGCTTAAACCATCAAAAGGCGATTCTGCAACTAACGAAACTGACCCATTTTGCGTTTTCATGGACTAAAATCGAATCTCCTACCTTTTCTGTCTTATCCGCAGCCCAAGTACCGAACGCCACGAGCTGCCAGTTCATCCCATCTTCGCTGACGGAAACAATATGTCCAGTGATCAAGCCATTGCCATTGCCAACTTGTCTGGGGAGCATGGAGATTCCGCTAACGATCTGGACAGCCTTCATGTCAATGATGATCGCGTGGGGCAGAGGCGCCGGTGCCGGACGATACTCGGTGTGCCAGAAGGAGTTACGATCGCCATCCAACACCTTTTCGCACTCGTTGCCCGCGTGTGAGCTGTCGCACGTGACCGTCCAGCCGTTCCGGTTGAGTAGTTCCCCCGTTGGAGGTGCCCCCTTTGGAGGCCCCCCCGTAAGGGCTCCGCCCAGGGGGGTTGCTCCTAGAAGAGATGTGCCGGTGCCCGCAAAGGACGGCCCCGGAAGAAACTCCGGTTCGGTGATACCCTCAGCTTCCAACGCCGAGAATACGTTGCCATTGGATCTTCCGTAAAGACTCAGTGAAAGGAGAACCAGAGTCAGCATAATCCTTCTGGCAGGGATCCGGTTCGATTTAAAGGTCCTGCGAGCCAATGGAGATGTTGCATGTGTGAGGAATTTGCGATTTGACTGTTGATTCTTATGTAAATAATCGTGAGTAACACGATGGTGCGCCACTGGTTTTCTCTGAAATCAACTCCCAAGCTTAAAAAAAGCTCTCAAGTTGAGGCCAAAATGGAGAGGATATCCTACCCTACCCAGAGAGTCCACGTCTACATCAAGACAAACTCTCCATGCAAAGATGGGAAGCAAATACATTGATAGGGCTGCCACTTTATTTGGGGACTCCAAAACTGAAAAACGGCATCACTGCTAATGCATTTGCTCCCTATCTTTGCATGGAGAGTTTGTCTTGATGTAGACGTGGACTCTCAGGGTAGGGCGGGATATCCTCTCCATTTTGGCCTCAACTTGAGAGCTTTTTTTGAGCTTGGGAGTTGATTGCAGAGAAAACCAGTGGTACCATCGTGTTACTCACGATCATTTACATAAGAATCAACAGTCAAATCGCAAGTTCCTCACACATGCAACATCTCCATTGCCAATTGTTGAAATTGAAAGACAGAGTATTAGGCAAATAAGACAAAAGGGATATGGAGGGATCCTATTGGTGGAAATGGGTGGTTGCAATGGACAAAGGAGGTAGGCAGTAGACTAAACTGTCGGCAACCACCGAGGGACCCTATAATTAGTCCACCATTTTCTCCCTTAGTCTACAGGAACCACCCATCGCAACCAATAGGATCGCTCCATCCCTGTGTCTTCTTTGTCTATAGCTTTGTCTATCAATTTCAATAATCAGCCTGCTGGTCATCGTGTACCCTAAAAATTTAAACTTCGATGTGTCGCGTACACTGAAAGGACTATTTGTGGTGTATCTTTAGTCGTTCTTTGAACAATTCCTTTTTTTAAGGATAAGGAAGCCTTGTGAGGTTTTTTATTGTAATTGAGGAGGTCTCAAAATCATCATTGAAACTATCATTAAAAGTATGTATTTCACGAGCTTTGAGTAAAATTCAACAGAATAACTGCGAGGATCTTTGAGGGATTGCTTGCTATTCATTCTTTAGAAAATCCTTTTCTAACTGAGGTCCCGCACGGTTTTTAAGGGTGGTTCAAGGAAGCTTTTTGCAAAACTCGTATGATTCAGCAGTGGAACCACGAAAGTGGACCCTCGCTAGAGAAAAAAATTATTTGTCACTGCAAAAATGTAAAGCACAAAAGAAGAATTCAAATATTTTGACAAACTTCAAAACCTGTGGAATACTTCCTTTCGTTCTCTTTATTTTTTGGCAGTGACAAATCATTTTGAATCATTGAATTTTGTATCATTTTCAAAAATAAACTGTTGAATTTTACTCAAGTGTCGAATGAACTGCCCTTGAAAGGATGAAGCGCGTTTAATAAACGTCATTTCATCACAACGAATCCAAATAAGGTCTCTAGAAAGATAGGAGCTAATCAGGAACAACCATGCAAATGATTCACACTTAAAATGTTACTTTAGTGGTAAAATTTATCATGATCCCAGTTTCAGCAATAAACCACTAGACATATCATGAAATATACACATTTTTTGGTTTTTTTAAAATTTTCTATTAGTAAAATTTTTTTAATTTTTTTAATAGTAACATTTTAATTAGTTTTCAATTTATCTACATACATAAAAACCGCTTTCACAGCGCTCTCTGGTGCTCCGTAGCAGCTAGCCGCGAAAATATCTTATCCTCCCAAAGCCCTTTAAGGATTTGGCACTCCCTCATTTCCTTTAAAAGCCCCTGCCGCCAACATTTCACTCGGCGTCTCCTTCGTCTCCTCCCAGGAGGAACCATATCAACTTGCAATTTTCATTTTTAATTTTATTCAGTAAATATTTCAGTCTAGAGTCTTTAATTTTTTAAGATAAAGATCTTTCGAGCCACTGCACATATTTTCTCATTCAAGTTTCGAAACGCCCTTCCGCAAGAAAAACCATAATCAACTTAGGCCAAATCAGGCATTAAAATCTAGTCATACGTTAGGCAAATAACTAGAGTTTTGGTTCACAAACGTATTTTTTCTTTTCTGAAGTAATTTCTTTTCGATCATTTTAGGAGGAAAGTTGTAAAATGCCGTTACAATTAAAAGTTGTAATTAGTTTCATGCTCAATGTGCCTCAGGTACCTATATCGACTCTGATTATTTTTCGTGCTGGAAATGCGAATTAACGTTGACAAAAAACGCTATTTTCTAACTTTTAAGTTGAATTTGGAGGGTTTTGTTGCTTTTATCGTATTCTACTTAAAATTTTAATGGGTGGGCAATGAAAATGTATGGGAGCGCCTAGTTTTGTACCTTGACTAGTGTTCCACTATTTGCTTCTAATATATACGTAGCTGCTGAAAATTTAACAAATATTTTTCTTTAAATTGAGTTTCTTGAAGTTTTCACAAAAAGGTTGGTTAAAATAAACTTACTTTTAAAAGATGCAAGCAAGTGCGAAAGGTGCGGAAGTTGACGAACGAAAGTGGACTTTCGAGATACCAAGAGTCAAATTTTAAATTGTAATCCTATGAAAATTCGAAGCATCCGACAGGTGCGGTGAAGCTTTAAAATATCTTACATGTTTATCCTGTTTTCCTTGCTAATAGAAGAATCAAATATAGGTACATGTGTTTCTCGTGTGCGAAACTGAAGTATGAAGTACGAACCAACTTTGAGCCATAAATCACAAAATATTAAAAAAAGAGTGAGATTCCATCGTTGCTTCAAATGTATTACGTATCTGCGCAGCTTGATATATTATTATTGTCATCAGTCTTTTTGAAACGGCTGTGGCACACTAAAGGCAAGCAGTGTGAAGTCCCAAAATTTTTTAGGTCTGATTTTTCATGTATTTAGTTATTTATCTCTATTACTTTTATCATTGCCGGATTTACCTACTTGCCGCCCATGGGCCACCTGTATTTTTCCGCCCCCTTCTCATCCGTTTTGAAACATCAATAGATCGTATCCGACAGTGGTTCGATGTATTGTTTGGTTCAAAACAATAGAGCATAACCTCAAACAAAAATTTTAGGATTTAATTTGGAAAAGCTGAAAATGAGAAAATTCCTAACAATTTCACTTTTCATTGCCATTTGGTACACGAGGAAATAAAAATTCGATCACATAAGACCCGTTACCTCAGATTTCTAAATTGACTTTTGAGGCTGTGGTTACAGATTGAATCAATCGATATCAATATAATCTCACCTGTGTGATCTGTCAAATACGATCTATAAAAACCAACAAGTGGACGTGCCGGTGGGGGAGGGGTGTATGAGACGCGTTTAGGTACTCGTGTTGGGCACATTTTTTGTGAAAGCCCTGTCAACACTGACAAAATTTCAGTTCCGTAAAACCATCTCTGTTTGGACAAGGCCTTTCATTTAAAAAAGAACGAACGAACAAATTATGAAAGAGCAAACTTAAATAAGGTTAATAATTTTACCTTCCGCCGCCGCGCCGACCGCACTGTGTTGACGCAATGCGTGAAGTATTCATGCAGTCTTGCAGGCGCTATGCGTTTCACGCCGACCGCTGCTGACCACACTGTTTGGCGCATTGCGGGAAGTATTCATGCAGTTTTGTAGGCGTTATGCGTTTCAAGCCGACGCGACCGCAGTGTGTTTGATGCAATGCGTGAAGTATTCATGCAGTCTTGTAGGCGCTGTGCGTTTCATGCCGACCACCGCGCCGCCCCGCGCCAGGTCAAATTGCGTGTTTGTTCTCTCTCTTAACTCGACTAATTAAAGGTGTTGTCTCTTGTATCACCGAAAGACGACAAAATTAGAAATTACTTTACTTTTACTCTCAGGAAATGAGAGATTTTGTCGCCTCCTCTCGTTTATAATTTATTTTCTGAATCCAATTTTTTCTCTCTTTTTTTGGTACCTACATTCAAAAAGATTGCAAAATTTGCTGCCATGGGCCGCGGCCCATGTGGGCACCCCCTTAATCCGGCCCTGACTTTTATTTCTTTTTTTTGTGCGTGTTTTTATTTTCAGGGCAACCATACGATTGAACCATACTTGTGAATTTTAGTTTACATATAGTTCAGGCTAAATTTTAGTTTTTGCACTCCCAAGCATTATTAAACTTTATTTCTTTTATATACTAAGAAGCTGTATTCTATATACTTTCAAAACTTAATCAAATTTGCGTTCAATTAAAAATTAATTTCTAATTTTAGTTCTTAAAAAGTTAGTATTTCGGTTTTCCTTTCATTTGAGCTTTGAATTGAAAAGTAATGGATTATGCTACGTTAGTGTAGTTAATTTACTGCATCTCATTAATGCTTGTCATGGAGCAGAACTTATCGAAGATCAAACAACTTCTGAATTCCGATACCAATAGGTGATACCTATTCCATATTTTTGCGGAAATAGTGCGTTTAATAATATAACAATTTTTCATGAACGTATTTTGTTAACCTATGTTAAAACAGATACAACTTAAAATGGGACTAAGACTGCATAAAAATAAGATAAAGTTATAAAATGAAAATAAAAAAACCGGGGCGTTTTGCGGTGATTACACCCGCATTTTAAATTCAAACCAGGTTTTTTATTTTATCTCTTTATTGTACTTTTTGCAGCCTTAGCTCCATTTTAAGTTGTAGCTGTATTAGCGTTTCGCGCCGATTATTTATTTTTTTCCATCCCTTTGTTAAAATGCAGTGACCCCTAGAATCACTTTAAAAATTGAAGATTTAATCGTGAGAAAGCTTCTTGTTAATCTGAATTAAAAGGGTCAAAACTAGGTTGGGAAAGTAAGGATGGGTTTAAGTAATATAGGTAAGTTTCATATCCAGTTCTGATTGAAATTTATGCATACCTCTCATCAACACCTGGAAAATAAATAATCAGCTGATATTTAAATGGATGCACAGACCAGTGTTTTCAGATAAAATAGGCGTTACAACTCCCTCCTTCTGCGTCAGACTTGTCAAATCCTATCGACATTTGCAGTGATATGCCATTTTTTTACTTTGGACATTACACGAAATGGGTATTTTTTTTGAGGGGGCATTTTCTGTAACAGACATTCAAATGAGGACATCACGACAGTAGGCATTTTTTATTGGACATTTTTACAGTTAGACATTTTATATTAAACATTTTCACTTGTCACCAGAACTAAAATATCTGCCCTAGTTAGACACAACCTCTACCATTCATTTCCCTAAACGCATGAGTGTTTTCATAGATGGGGTTTGAAAATTGTAGTTTCTAATTACAAAATGTAGTCCAAATGTAATAGTATTACTGTTTTATGGTAAAGTAACCTGTATTGTAGTTCCGATGCTCGGCGTGCCGTCCTCGTTCAGAACGAACAGCCACCAGTACCCAGGGAGCAATTTCCCAGGGTCCGTCGGTAGGACCACATAATAAGAGTTATCAACATCCTTTTCGTTCAGATCCAGCTCCACAAGCCTTTGATCCGTGTTCGTCGAGTGCGTGGCACTCCCCAAACGAACAAAACTCGCGTAGACAACGTCACTGTCCGTCACGAAGTCCAGTCTTCCACCAGGCTTGATCTTAGTGACCGACACGCTAGAGATGACAGGCCTAACCGCTTTGCTCCCATCGTCGTTGAACAAGTAGGACGGCGTGTATATCTGGAGATTGAAGTGGTTCGTCTTGCAGTTCCCGCAGAGACCGCCGCCTCCGCAGATGACGGTGGCGTCCTGCATCAAGAGGCAAAGCGAGTGGTAAACCCGGGGGATGATACTGAAGGCCGCCAATCGGAACAGGTCATCGTCGGGGGAGTAGATCTCCGAGGTCAACTGGGCTCCGTCCTCCCTGAACGGCAACCCGACGGCTTGGCCCCCGTTGATGAAGACCTCCGCGTTCGGCAGGACCACGGAGTTGGAGAAGATACGCGGGTAGGCCATTTTGTTGCCCGTCTTCCTGACGGCGAAGTTGGCGTTGGGTGAACCGACGGTGACGACGTAGCCGTTGGTGGTGGCGGGAGTGTCGTCGTAGTTGGGTGACCCGCCGGCGACTAGGATTTGACCTCCAACGGCGTCGAACATGACGGAGGCGGCGCACATGGCGTCCCCGTCGTCCAAGCGTAAACCGGCGCCTCTTTGGCCACCAGTGCCGGACACGAAGTACACGTTCATGGCTTTGCTGGGCCCGACTTGGACCACGGTTTCGTTGGACCAACCGTACATCAAGGCGTGGTTGTCGGAACGGAACAGGCCTTTCTTATCGGCTGTTAGCATGGGCTTCACCGGGCACCCGGGGAGCAGAGTCCATGTGTTCGTCTTGGTGTCGTAGATCTCTCCGTTTTTGAGGACTTTCCTGTTGCCGGTGAATGATCCGCCCAATTCGAAGATTCGGCCGCTGGAACATGTGCATGAGGATTGGTAGCCTCGCCCGATCTTCATGTCCGCCGCCGCGATCCAAGCGTCGGAGGCTGGGTCGTATATACTAGTCTTAGGAGCGTTATTTCCGCCTGTAATAGAAAAATGAGATTGTTATCACCCGCGGATATTGGAACCGTAATATTGATTGAAGAAACCGTAATATATAGGAGGGCAGACGGCTGAAGCAAAAAATTTATTATCTTGGCATCGTTACAAAATCTACCATCATTTTATAATTTCGGGGTTTATTTTTGGGTTTTTTTATGAAAAAAAGAATAACAAAAATATTATGTTCTTGGAATTTTTGGTGAAACTTCTTAATGTGTCCAAAATTATCCACAGCAAATTCTAAGGAGACGTTTTGGTTGGTAAGCTTTTAAAAATATGCAACATAATCAGAGTCTGGGGTATGTCATAGTCTTTTTTCAAACAACGATTTTTAGAGGGCCCGATTTAGTTTACACCGCGATTATGGAGGGTTCACGGAGGTCTTCAAAATATTATCATAAAAATGAGAATACATACGAGCCTCGAGTAAAATTCGACATAAGTAAGTAAGTAAGTAAGTAAGTAAGTAAGTAAGTAAGTAAGTAAGTAAGTAAGTAAGTAAGTAAGTAAGTAAGTAAGTAAGTAAGTAAGTAAGTAAGTAAGTAAGTAAGTAAGTAAGTAAGTAAGTAAGTAAGTAAGTAAGTAAGTAAGTAAGTAAGTAAGTAAGTAAGTAAGTAANGTTCGGAACCCCGGAGCAATTCGCCCGCCAACTTGTACCCTTGTACAACCTGCCCTTGTTGCTGTGGACAAATAAACCTTGGTCTTCATACATCTGGTCTCTTCATTTATTTCACGAGGTAAATTACCATTGTCTGTACGTACGCTCTACCATCTGAGCTTGATAGGGACTCAGCATACACCATCCCTATCTGGTGGCGCCCCCAAAAGTCATCATCCTGTCAGCACCGTGCGGGGGCTGATAGTGTGATTGTCATTCAGCGGTTGGGTTGTGAGAGTAGCCCACATCGCCTTGCTCTGCAAAACCCCCATAGTAGTTTTAGCCCCGCTCCAAAGTCCGCGATAGACGATCAAATTCCCGAACCAATTCCGATCAAAGTAGCATCAAAGTTTCGGGAGTCATCAGTCTTAAACTCATTAATTTGCTTCATTTTAAAATGAAAACTTGGCAGAAATGTTTCCTATGGCAGGAAATGATGAATGGTGGCACTCCGTTCTGATCTTACTTTGAACAAAAAAGTGCGGCCCGTCAAAATTTGATGTTAGATGGTGACCACCAGTCATCAGCATGTCTACTTTGATCGGAATTGGTTCGGAATTTGATCGTCTATGCAGGGCTTTATGCGCTTCGCGCTCTCTAAAACCCGCTTCACCTGACTATAAGTGAGTCAATCTGAATTGGGTTTGACCAGGGACAATCTCGTATCAATGGCCGCAAAAATAATCAAAATCGGCTCGATGGAACCACGAAACGAACTGTGACAAAAGTGAAAATTAAAGAGTATTTTCGTCGATGATCCGTCAAGCCGAAATGCCACGGTCGAATGGCGGCGAGCGGGTTGGAAAATAATTGAAGGGAGGCTTTTCAGGTCATTTCTAATTCTTATTTTTTAAAGACAAGTTTACTTTTGGCTCCTAGGTTTGCGAGAATTCAACCCTCTATTTGTCTAATTAGTCCCAATTAGGTTCCGAAGAATTATGAATGCGTCAAAGGAAGATACGAGATCTTATGAACCACCCACTTCAATCGGTTTGATCGATCATCAACGAAGATACGCTTTTTAGGAAGTGAGAGGGCTAATAGTAATGTTGATATCGGCGAGGATGGTCGGTTAGAGATTTTTACCGCAAAAAAACAAAAAGTTGGTCTTAACTTTAGTAACCAATGACGTTTGAGATGTTTCCCAAATATATTCTGAAATCAAAGCACTGTGTTGTAGGTTTCTTTTTTTCTTTTTTTTTCTTTCTTTCTTTTCTTTTTGGTATTTAGGAAGAACATTTTGAAAGCGACTTTGAATAGCTCAAGAAGACGCAATTACACAGGAGAATATCTTAAATCTCAAGTAGTATGTCTTAAATATACGCATAGCGTCAGGTTCCTGCTTCAAATGCCTCACAAAAGGGTCCGTTTGTGTGGACAGGCGGAACTCGAAATCGTCGGTTTAATTTGTCTTAAGAAGGTTGAAACTAATTTGCATCATTTACGGAGAACGAGCACCCGACCCTCTCGAGTTCAAACGGTCGAGCTCGCCGAAAGTTCTTTGGCATTGTCCGAGAAAGCTCCTTACGTCAACGACTTAAAGATGATGTCCAATTAGCCGAGGGAATCCGGGGGAGAAACCTCTTAATATCTTGTGTGAAATGATGTGTAGCAGGAATTATAAAGCAGCTCTTATGATGGATGCCGAGGCATAGCTTTGCGAGTATTACCTCCGATATTGCGGTACAAATGAGCTTTGATTTATCAAAACTAACTAATGTGTCGCGCTTTCTGCAACCCCCTCGGCGCGGGAACACGCGAGGACCCACCCTCCGCGAGCAACCACCCCCGACTCCCGAATAAGGGTTATTCATCTCGCGGCTAATAGCTTCCAATCTTTCTTATCATGTGTGCTCATAGATGTTCGTAGGCTGTCCTGCGCGTGATAAAATGCCCAGATAAAAGTTACCATCTGATGATTTGGTGCATCGTATTTGTCAGTTTGACGTCCGACGGTTTCGTGGAGCGATATTCCGTAAACAAAGGCGGAGGTTTCGTGTAAGAGGTTTTTGATGGATACGGAGGGTTGATTGCGAGCGTTTGCTGGAGTCGCGCGCAATTATCGGAGGTACTAATTCGGAAGTAGACAAATGGAAAGACTCTATCTAACTGGAGAGTAATCACTAACGTTCCGGATGAACATAGATATCCAAAATTGCCTCTCCGGGAAAAAGTACATGAAACGTTAGTTGTGATAGGATTGTTACGCACTTACATTTGACAAAAATTGCTCAATTGAATATTTTGCTTTTTTTGTAGACAGTCGCCAACATATTTCAGGGGAGTGGATTATTTTAAAGCAATAAAGCTGTTACAGTGAGGACATTAAACAAGCAGGAAGCTCCAACGCATTCGCGTCGGAGAGCGGCTCTGGCGACAGTAGTTGTAGTCAAGAATGAGGGCCTAGACACATTTTGTCACTGATGTACATTCCGACAACTGTCGATTCATGTTTTGTAACTTAGCAGATTTACGTAGCCGGTGTATAAATGTGTATTGGCCCTTTATATGCAGAATGCATGGCACTATCACTTGTTGTATACTTTTAATTTTGAAGGCTCTTTGGAGGTCCGCATCCTAAAAAATTTCTCCCACAGTATTTTTTTTAACTTGTCGTTGTGATTGAGCGCCAATTTCTTTCAATTGAGTGATCATCTTCTTTTTTTGTCAAATAACTAGTTTGTGCAACAATAAGACTGAAACTGACTGTAACTGAAATTTTGTCTTTTTAGATATTTGGTTATTTTGTATTTATTAGATTGTATATTTTCACAGCCCTGTGATAAGAAACTTTGGAATGCATGGTTGATAAGTCGTTTAGCGAGGCTGCAAAAAATTTGCATTTTTATATCTGAAATTGTAGGTAGTGGTTTTGAATATCGAATTGCGATATATTACACGGTTAAGATAGGGCTATATGTCTTGTCGTAAGCGGCGACATAGAGTCGATGTCATTTCAATAATCGCCCCGATGGCCACGGTAGTTGTGTGCCGTCTGCCCACGTAGCAAATGGGAGGCGAAAATGGAAGTCATCAGTGCATCGGTGAGTGTTGAACGTGAAAATTGCGCGGGCCGCGCAAATTTCGCGATCATCAATGTGTCGGGGCTGAGCATCCATCATTTTCTATCTTGTTTTGAAGCTATGTGAGTTGTGATAAAGTACATAATTTTTTTGTATTATATTACTGTATAAATAGTGTAAAATTTGTACAGAACTTTGTACAAAATAGTTTCTTGTAAAAAGTGTGGACTACTGCCACGTCGTTTCCATACAAACTCCCAATACGCCGCAAGTACCACAAATGCCCATGTTAACCAAATCACCTCATCATCCATTTTTTAAGGACACAATTTTTAATTCAAATCAACTTACTTTATCAAAACTCCAATCGTTTATCAAATAACATATATCGAGTCATTTTAACAAAATCAAAGACGGCATAATATCATTTATCACACAGCCAAAAACCTAACCTAGAAACCACGATGTTTACAAACTCAAAATGGAGAACACTCGTTGGTCCAATAATAAAAATTGATTTGCCGCCTTTTTTCTTTGCAAGCAAAACGTGTGAAAATGGGATCAGGCGTCAACACTCAACGATGCACTGATGACTTCCATTTTCGCCTCCCATTTGCTACGTGGGCAGACGGCATTAGACGTTTACGGTTTCCTTGGTAACCTTTGTTTGCTATCAGCTGATATCGAGTAATATGACTAGGAAGCTCCAACCCAGTGGTTGGAGCTTCCTTAACCGCGAAAACTTTAAAATTCAAATTTTCAAATTTTGAACGTAAAGTACATTTTTTCCATCACGAGATTAAAGCACAGACAAGTTTTGAATTATTGACTGTATCACCATGATTCCAAAAATACACTACACAACATAGCATTGGCTAACAATAAAACAATATGCAATAAAATAAAGTCATGACAAGGAACATGGCCGAAAATGGCGCCGATTCCCATTAACCAACGCGCGGTCTCTCCAATGTAACATGGTCCAATGATACTCCCCAGCTGGGACCGTCCGGAATAGCAGCTCTAGTGCAAGCACCAGAGCCGCTAAAATCGTCTGGTCAACAATTATTTTTTCAATCGCAAAATCATATTTATACTATCCATCAAAAATTAAACAAAGTATCTGGATAACTACTAATGGATAGCACACTTTAAAGTATGACATGTATTTTCATGTAAAATATATGAGACTCTTCATTGAACGTATGTAAGATGAAACAAGTTATACTGTTTTGAATACGGGAGAAAAAAAACAGAAAAACATAAGTATGAGAAGATCAATTTTATTTAGATTCGTTTGTAATACTTTTAAGATTAAAGAAAGGCCCGTATCAGCTAGTTTGAAAGATGTAATGGCGCTTGTCATCCACTATCTAAGCTCAAATTTGAGTATGTCGTCAAAACGTATGCCACAATAAGATGTCATAACTCTCATAATCGCTTTAAAAGTAAATTCATAATCGAAAGAAAACTTCTTGTTCATCGATTTTTCCTTGGTCAAAACTGCGTTTATCAAATTGGAGTTGCGGGAACTGGTTTTCATCGAAATAGATGCATCCCCCACATTACCGCCTTGAAAATAAATGAAATTAGTATTATAATTCTAAGGTAAAGTAACTTGAATTGTAGTTCCGATACTCGGAACGCCGTCCTTGTTCATGACGAATAAGAACCAGTACCCCGGGAGTAGGATTCCAGAGTCCGCCGGCAGCTCTACGAAATACACGCCCTCATCATACTCGTTCAGGTCCAGAGGCACACGCCTTTGGTCCGTGTTAGTCGAGTGCGTGGCACTACCTATACGAACAAGACTCGCCATGACAACCTCACTATCCGTCACCAAGTACAGTCTCTTCCCAGGTTTGACCACAGTCCGGGACACGCTAGTGATAACCGGTCTCGTTGCTCTGCTCCCATCGGCATTAAGCAAGTACGATGGGGTGTACACCTGAAAATTCAGGTGGTTCGTCTTGCAGTTTCCGCAGAGACCGCCGCCTCCGCAGATAACGGTGGCGTCCTGCATCAAGAGACAAAGCGAGTGGTAGACACGAGGGATGATACTCCACGCCGCCAACCGGAAGAGGTCATCGTCGGGGGAGTAGATCTCGGAGGTTAGGTGGGCTCCGTCCTCCCTGAACGGCAACCCGACGGTTTGACCCCCGTTGATGAAGACCTCCCCGTTCGGGAGGACCACGGAGTTGACGAAGATACGCGGGAAGAACATCTTGTTGCTTGTCTTCCTGACGTGGACTTTGTGGTTCGGTTTCCTGATGGTGAGGACGAAGCCGTTGGTCGTGGCAGGTGTGTCGTCGTAGTTGTGTGACCCACCGGCGACTAGGATCTTGCCCTTGGTGGCGTCGAACATGACGGCGACACCGCACATTGCATCCTCGTCGTTGCCGCGCTTACCGGCGCCGTGGTGACTACCCGTGCCGGACACCGTGTACCAGTTCATGGCCTTGCTCGGCCCGGCTTGGAGCACCGTGTCGTTCTTCCAGGCGAACAACATGGCGTGGTTGTCCGAGCGGTAGATGCCTCTCCTGTCGGCTGTTAGTATCGGCTTCACGGGGCACCCGGGGAGCAGAGTCCATGTGTTCGTGTTGATGTCGTAGATCTCCCCGTTTTTGTCGACTGCTCTGTCGCCGGTGAATGATCCGCCCAATTCGAAGATTCGGCCGCTGGAACAAGTGCATGAGGATTGGTAGCCTCGCCCTATCTTCATGTCCGGGGCTGAGATCCAAGTGTCAGAGGCTGGGTCGTATATACTTGTCCTAGGAGCGCTATTTCCACCTGTAATTTTCAAACAAAGAAATAAAATGTTATTGTCCCCCACGGGGATAGGAACCTACTTGCACAGAGCTTAAAATTGAATTATTCATACACAAGTATATGTATATGAGTCTTGATATCTATAGAAGTCGGAAAAAGTATCTTCTGCTTTGCAGCTACCATCATTTTGTACATTTTTTGGTTTGAATTAAGATGGAGTCCCCCCTCCCACACCAAAATATGAACCTGGAATTTTTTTGTAAAAGTTCTTCATGATTTCCGAAAGGTATTCATAGAATATACCAGGAGGGCTTTTTGGTTGGTTTTCTCTGAAAATTATTTATGAAGGAATCAGAGTGCGGGGCGTGTTCATAGTCTTTCCTTAAAAGGAGACTTTCCGTTTGAGCCCCATTTGTTTTACACCCTGATTAAGTATGGTTTAAGGAGGTCCTCAACTTTACATCATAAGAATGATAATATTAACGAATCCTGAATATAATTCAACAATTTTGACTCTGAAAAGGATCTTTGCATGGGATCACAAGGATTTAACCCTACAGAAATGTAAAAACAACACATATAGCATTTTGAAGGATTTGTAATCTGAGCGGCAAGTTCATGCCTACCTTTAAATCCTTCAAAATCAAAGGGTTTTTTCTTTCGATTTTTTTTTTTCGCTGGCAAAAACTTGTTATTCCTTGCAGAGAGAGTCATTCCCTTCAATTTCACTTAAAATTCGTTATAATTGTCCATTTTACGATGCAAACGTTAAGGATCTCCTTAGACATCCCTTAACCAGAATGTAAACTGAATAGGGACTCCTAGGGAATGAAGCTACTTCAAGAGTGACTACGAAACCGACCTAAAAATGAAGAGAGGATGTAAAAAGAGAGGCACCTGTGACAATGACTCTTCCGTTGACGTCGATGGAAATACCAGGGCAGAACATATCATGCTTCGTATTGGTGATGGTGCGCTGCGAGACGATCCCATCCTTAATATTGTAGATGGCGGTGGCCGTGAGGGTAAGCGGACCTCCGACGAACGTGTCTTTCCCCCAGGAGGACCACATGAGGACGTTGCCGTTGGGCAGAATGGAGGCTGCGACGGGGATGACCGGGGTGTCGATCGTGGGTCCCCAGATCCCGAGGCTCGGGTCCGGGGGGGTGTACGAAGGGGCGGAGTACACGTTGAGCTCAGCTATAGACGTGTACGCTTGGCTTTTAGGCTCTGATGTATGCACGAGTCTGATATACTGCGCTTTAACGGGTTCGAATTCGGATTCCTGCAAAAATACGCTATTGAAGTTGAAGCATATACGATCAAAACGTCATTAAGTATTATGTAATGCACTTTTTCCGATTTTTGACCCCTCTCTCCCCCTTGTAACTCACAATTAACGTAGCCCTACACCCCCTTTTGAATTACGTAAGACTGTCCGCCCCCTCCCCCATTTTAAAATAATCAAGAAAATGCCGAGGGAACAGGTTGAAAAACTTCGGGTTTTTTTTTTGGAGATATTTCGCTAAAATACAATGAGAAGAGATCAACACAGGTGTGCAAATGCATAAATACCTAGATTCATTTTCTTCATAATTTTACCGAAAAAGTACGCATTGATGATTATATAATTCCCCTCTTGCTTCATTAACCGTATCCTCCAAAAGAAAAACCCATTAAAAATGATAAAATTTCAATTTTTTCCGATGACAATACTTCCTCTATCCGCAAGGGAAGTGAGAAAGTATGAATTCCAAAACATCAGTACTGAAATATTGGGATCAGGAGAGCATAGTTTCAAGGTGGAGTGAATCATAAGGCGTTTAAAAAAGTTAGAATCTGCGTTTGAGCAATCCTGATATATTGCGCTTTGACAGGCTCGCATTCGTACATCTGAATGTATTGGTTTTGTTGACGTCACTCACCACAGTAATGCATGTCATGTTATTTTTTTCCATTTTGTTTGTTTCACGTCGAGCAACCGCTGCAAATGTATGCATCTCATAAATCCAGGGCAAAAATAACCATGATATGCGTATGTATTTCCACAATGATGACGTCATACCGTTACTGCAGACGTCACTGGCGCTTTATAATGGACCACTAGATAAGGTACGAATTTCAGCATTCTGATACATGTTTCTTAACCAAAATTTTACATAAAACACGATGCACACAACCGCACACAAATTACCGAAATTAACTCCTTACGAAGATATTTAATGATTCTTAATGCGTGAATTCAAACCACCCGCTCATGAAAACACAATGCTCTACGTGATTCACATCGCGCGCTAAACGTTATCATGACAGTCTCTGCGATATAAAAATCTGGCAACCTTAATCTTGACGCTTTGGCTCAGTTATAGCAAATTGCTAATAGTTTGAACAACACATGATGGGAAATGAACATTGCTCGATTGAGAAGCTTGCTGAAACCGTTGTAGTGGGCGATTTGACTCACGTAGAGTTTTGAGTTTCTTGTCAGCGGGCAGTTCAAATTCCTCGTAACCAATGTGAAATAAAAACGTTAATATCTTCGTTTGGAGTTGGTTTCCGTAATTTTCGTTGTGTGAATCGTTTTCCACGTGAAATTCTGGTTAAGAAACATGTATCAGATCGTTTAAATTCGTACCTTGTCTAGTGGTCCATTCCCATTCATTCTTACGGCCCTCGACTATCGAGCACACCCCTTCTTCTCCACCTGTCTGTTCAGTAGAAACACGTCCATTTTTTGCTGAAATATATCGTCACCTTCCGGCCGAACTATCACAAGCGCCATCAGACGTTTCAAAATTTCCGCCACCTACTTCTTTTACAGAGAAATTGCTCAAACAAGCTATCCGATAATTTCACTGAATTTCCTTTGTGCTGCCGATGAAAATCGGTGAAATTTTCAAACGAATTCAACCAACAATTTTTCTGTAAGAAAATAAAATGGCGGCGGAAATTTTGTTACGTTGAATGGCTCGGCCGGAAAGTGACGACATACTTAAACCATCAAAACGCGATTCTCCGACTAACACAACTGACCCATTTTGCGTTTTCATGGACTAAAATTGAATCTCCTACCTTTTCTGTTTTATCCGCAGCCCAAGTGCCGAACGCCACGAGCTGCCAGTTCATCCCATCCTCGCTGACGGAAACAATATGTCCAGTGATCAAACCATTGCCATTGCCAACTTGTCTGGGGAGCATGGAGATTCCGCTCACGATCTGGACAGCCTTCATGTCGATGATGATCGCGTGGGGCAGAGGCGCCGATGCCGGACGATACTCGGTGTGCCAGAAGGAGTTACGATCGCCATCCAACACCTTTTCGCACTCGTTGCCCGCGTGGGAGCTGTCGCACGTGACCGTCCAGCCGTTCCGGTTGAGCAGTTCCCCCGTCGGAGGTGCCCCCTTTGGAGGCCCCCCCGTAAGGGCTCCTCCCAGAGGGGTTGCTCCTAGAAGGGATGTGCCGGTGCCCGCAAAGGTCGGTCCCGGAAGAAACTCCGGTTCGGTGATACCCTCAGCTTCCAACGCCGAGAATACGTTGCCATTGGATCTTCCGTAAAGACTCAGTGAAAGGAGAACCAGAGTCAGCATCATCCTTTTGGCAGAGATCCGGTTCGATTTAAAGAACCTGCGAGCCAATTGTTGAAATAGAAAGACAATGTTTTGGGCAAATAAGACAAAAGAGATATGGGAGGATCCTGTTGTTGGAAGCGGGTGGTTGCGATGGACAAATGAGGTAGGCAGAAGACTAAACTGCCGGCAACCACCAAGGAACCCTATAGTTAGTCCAGAATTTTCTCCCTTAGTCATCCCTTAGCCGCATCGTAACCAATAGGATTGCTCCATCCCTGTGTCTTCTTTGTCTATCGCTTTGTCTATCAATTTCAACCATCCCCCTTCCGCTGGTCCTCGTGTACCCTAAGAATTTAAACTTCGATGTGCACGTTAACCTCGCGTACACTGAAAGGACTATTTGTGGTGTATCTTTAGTCGTTCTTTGAACAATTCCTTTTCTTAAGGATAGGGAAGCCTTGTAAGCTTTTTATTGCAATCGAGGAGGCCTAAACATTAGTATTATTAAATGTATGAATTTCACGAGCTTTGGGTGAAATTCAACAGAAGAACTGTGGAGATCTTTGAGGGATTGCTCGCTATTCATTCTTTAGATAACTCCTTTTCTCAGGGAGGTCCCGCATGGTTTTTAAGGGTGGTTCAAGGAAACTTTTTGCAAAACTCGTATGATTCAGCAGTGTAACCACGAAAGTAGACCCTCACCAGAGAAAACAATGATTTGTCACTGCAAAAATGTAAAGCACCAAAGAAGAATTCAAATATTTTGACAAACTTCAAAACCTGTGAAATACTTCGTTCTCTGTATTTTTTTGCAGTGACAAATTATTTTGAATCATTGAATTTTGTATCATTTTCAAAAATGAACCGTTGAATTTTACGCAAATGTCGAATGAACTGTCCTTGAAAGGATGAAGCGCGTTTAATAAACCTCATTTCATCACAATGAATCTAAATAAGGTCTCACGAAAGATAGGAGCCAATCAGGAACAACCATGCAAATGATTCGCACTTAAAATATTACTTTTGTGGTAAAAATTATAATGATTCCGGAGCTGTTCATTTTTATGAGAGTTGCGTTTTCAGCAATGAACCACTAGACATATATACTAAATTTTATTGGTTTTTTAAAATTTTCTAATAGTAAACTTTTTTTAAATTTTTAATAGTAAAATTTTAATTAGTTTTCAATCCATCTGCATACATAAAAACTGCTTTCACAGTGTCTTTGGTGTTCCGTGACAGCTAGCCCCAAAGTCTCTTATTCTCCCAAAGCCCTTCAAGGAGTTGGCACTCCCTCATTTCCTTTAAAAACCCCTGCTGCCACCATTTCACTCGTTGTCTCCTTCGTCTCCTCCCAGGAGGAACCATATCAACTGTCAATTTTCATTTTTAATTTTATTTAGTAAATATTTTAGTCTACAGTCTTTATTTTCTTAAGATAAAGATCTTTCGAACCACTGCACATATTTTCTCATTCAAGTTCCGGAATTCCCGTCCGCAAGAAAAACCATAATCAACCTATGCCAAATCGGGCATTAAAATCTAGTCATACGATAAAGGCAAATTACTAGAGTTTGGGTTCACAAACGTATCTTTTCTTTTCTGAAGTAATGTCTTTTCGATCATTTTAGGGGGAAAGTTGAAAAATATAACGAAATTAGTTTCATGCTCAATGGCCTCAAGTTTATCGACTCTGATTATTTTTTCGTGCTGGAAGTGTGGATTAACGTTGACAAAAAAAGTTATTTTGTAACTTCTAAGTTGAATTTGGGAGGTTTTAATGTTTTTATCTATTATACTTAAAATTTTGATGAGTAGACAATGAACATGTATGGGGCGCCTCATTTTGTACCTCGAATGGTATTGTACTATTTGCTTCGAATATATAATAGCTGCTGAAAATTCAAAACATATTTTTCTATAAATTGAGTTTCGTGAAGTTTTCATAAAAAGGTTGGTTAAAATAAACTTACTTTTAAAAGATGCAACCAAGTGCGAAAGGTGCGGAAGTTGACGAACGAAAGAGGACTTTCGAGATATCAGGAGTCAAATTTTAAATTGTAATCCTATGAAAATTCTAAGCATCCGACAGGTGCGGTGAAGCTTTAAAATATCTTACCTGTTTATCCCGTTTTCCTTGCTAATAGAAGAATCAAATATAGGTACATGTGTTTCTCGTGTGCGAAACTGAAGTATGAAGTACGAACCAACTTTGAGCCATAAATCACAAAATGTTAAAAAAAGAGTGAGATTCCATCGTGGCTTCAAAGTATTACGTATCTGCGCAGCTTGATATATTATTATTGTCGTCACTCTTTTTGAAACGGCTGCGGCACACTAAAGGCAAGCAGTGTTAATTCCCAAAACTTTTGAGGGCTGATTTTTCATGTATTTGGCTATTTATCTCTATTACTCTTATCAGGGCCGGATTTACCTACTTGCCGCCCATGGGCCGCCTGTATTTTTCCGCCCCCTTCTCATTCGTTTTGAAACATCAGTAGATCGTATCCGACAGTGGTTCGATGTATCGTTTGGTTCAAAACAATAGAGCATAACCTCAAACAAAAATTTTAGGATTTAATTTGGAAAAGCTGAAAATGAGAAAATTCCTAACAATTTCACTTTTCATTGCCATTTGGTACTCGAGAGAATAAAAATTCGATCACACAGGACCCGTTACCTCAGATTTCTAAATTGACTTTTGAGGCTGTGGTTACATATTGAATCCATCGATATCAATACAATCTCACTTGAGTGATCTGTCGAATACGATCTATAAAAACCATCAAGTGAACGTGCCGGTGGAGGAGGGGTGTATGAGACGCGTTTGCTCGTGTTGGGCACATTTTTTGTGAAAGCCCTGTCAACACTGGCAAAATTTCAGTTCCGTAAAACCATCTCTGTTTGGAGAAGGCCTTTCATGTAAAAAAAAAAAAAAAACGAACGAACAAATTATGAAAGAACAAACAAAAATGTGGTCAGTAATTTTTCCTTCCGCCGCCGCTGCGCCGACCGAACTGTGTTGGTGCAATGCGTGAAGTATTCATGCAGTCTTGTAGGCTCTATGCGTTTCAAGCCGACCACAGTGTATTTCACGCAATGCGTGAAGTATTCATGCAGTCTTGTAGGCGCTATGCGTTTCACGCCGACCGCCGCGCCGCCCCGTGCCAGGTCAAATTGCGTGTTTGGTTTCTCTCTTAACTCGACTAATTAAAGGTGTTGTCTCTTGTATCACCGAAAGACGACAATATTAGAAATTACTTTACTTTTACGCTCAGGAAATGAGAGATTTTGTCGCCTCCTCTCGTTTGTAATTTATTTTCTGAATCCGATTTTTTCTCTCTTTTTTTGATACCTACATTCAAAAAGATTGCAAAATTTGCCGCCCTCTACATTTTGCCGCTATGGGCCGCGGCCCATGTGGCCACCCCGTTAATCCGGTCCTGACTTTTATTTCTTTTTTTGGTATGTGTTTTTATTTTCAGGGCAACCATACGATTGAACCATACTAGTGAATTTTAGTTTAAATATAGTTCAGGCTAAATTTTAGTTTTTGCACTCCCAAGCATTATTAAACTTTATTTCGTTTATATATTAAGAAGCTATATTCTGTACACTTTCAAAACTTTTTGTGATCAATTAAAAATTAAATTCTAACCTCAGTTCTTAAAAAGTTAGTACTTCAGTTTTCCTTTCATTTGAGCTTTGAATTATAAAGTAATCGATTATGCTACATTGGTGTAGTTAATTTACTGCACCTCTTTAATTCTTGTTATGGAGCAGAAGTTATCGAAGATCAAACACTAACTCCTGAATTCCGATACCAATAGATGATACCTATTCCATATTTTTGCGGAAACAGCGCGTTTAAAAATATAAAAATTTTTTCATGAGCGTATTGTGTTAACCTGTGTTAAAACAGATACAACTTAAAATGGGACTAAGACTGTATAAAAATAAGATAAAGACATAAAATGAAAATAAAAAATTTTTCGCGATGATTACACCCGCATTCCAAATTCAAACCAGGTGTTTCATTTCATGTCTTTATTGTACTTTTTGCAGCCGTAGCTCCATTTTAAGTTGTAGCTGTATTAGCGTTTCGCGCCGATAATTATTTTTTTTCTCATCCCTTTGTTAAAATGTAGTAACCCCTAGGAGCACTTTAAAAATTGAAGATTTAATCGTGAGAAAACTTCTTGTTAATCTGAATTAAAACGGTCAAAACTAGGTTGGCAAAGTAAGGATGGGTTTAAGTAATATGGGTAAGTTTGATATCCGGTTCTGATTGAAATTTATATGCATAGCTCACATCAACCCCTTGAAAATATATAATCAGCTAATATTTAAATAGATGCACAGGTCAGTGTTTTCGGATGAAATAGGCGTTATAACTCCCTTCTTCTGCTTCGTACTTGTCAAATCCAGTGGACATTTGCAATAATATGCAATTTTATTACTTTGGACATTACGCGAAATGGGTAATTTATTGAGGGGGCATTTTCTGTAACAGACATTCAAATGAGGACATCACGACAGAAGGCATTTTTTATTGGACATTTTTACAGTTAGACATTTTAAATTGAACATTTTCACTTGTCACCAGAACTAAAATATCTGCCTCAGTTTCGACACAACCTCTGTATCATTCACTTCCCTAAACACGTAAGTGTTTTCATAGATGGGGAATATAAATTATAGTTTCTAATCACAAAATGTAGTCCAAATGAAATAGTATTACTGTTTTATGGTAAAGTAACCTGTATTGTAGTTCCGATGCTCGGCGTGCCGTCCTCGTTCAGAACGAACAGCCACCAGTACCCCGGGAGCAATTTCCCAGGGTCCGTCGGTAGGACCACATAATAAGAGTTATCAACATCCTTTTCGTTCAGATCCAGCTCCACAAGCCTTTGATCCGTGTTCGTCGAGTGCGTGGCACTCCCCAAACGCACAAAACTCGCATAGACAACGTCACTGTCCGTCACGAAGTCCAGTCTTCCACCAGGCTTGATCTTAGTGACCGACACGCTAGAGATGACAGGCCTGACCGCTTTGCTCCCATCGTCGTTGAACAGGTAGGACGGCGTGTATATCTGGAGATTGAAGTGGTTCGTCTTGCAGTTTCCGCAGAGACCGCCGCCTCCGCAGATGACGGTGGCGTCCTGCATCAAGAGACAAAGCGAGTGGTAAACCCGGGGGATGATACTGAAGGCCGCCAATCGGAACAGGTCATCGTCGGGGGAGTAGATCTCCGAGGTCAACTGGGCTCCGTCCTCCCTGAACGGCAACCCGACGGCTTGACCCCCGTTGATGAAGACCTCCGCGTTCGGCAGGACCACGGAGTTGGAGAAGATACGCGGGTAGGCCATTTTGTTGCCCGTCTTCCTAACGGCGAAGTTGGTGTTGGGTGAACCAACGGTGACGACGTAGCCGTTGGTCGTGGCGGGTGTATCGTCGTAGTTGGGTGACCCGCCGGCGACTAGGATTTGACCCCCGACGGCGTCGAACATGACGGAGGCGGCGCACATGGCGTCCCCGTCGTCCAAGCGTAAACCGGCGCTTCTCTGACCACCGGTGCCGGACACGAAGTACACGTTCATGGCTTTGCTGGGCCCGACTTGGACCACCGTTTCGTTCGACCAACCGTACATCAAGGCGTGGTTGTCGGAACGGAACAGGCCTTTCTTATCGGCTGTTAGCATGGGCTTCACGGGGCACCCGGGGAGAAGAGTCCATGTGTTTGTTTTGGTGTCGTAGATCTCTCCGTTTTTGAGGACTTTCCTGTTGCCGGTGAATGATCCGCCCAATTCGAAGATTCGGCCGCTGGAACATGTGCATGAGGATTGGTAGCCTCGCCCGATCTTCATGTCCGCCGCCGCGATCCAAGCGTCGGAGGCTGGGTCGTATATACTAGTCTTAGGAGCGTTATTTCCGCCTGTAATAGAAAAATGAGATTGTTATCACCCGCGGATATTGGAACCGTAATATTGATTGAAGAAACCGTAATATATAGGAGGGCAGACGGCTGAAGCAAAACATTTATTATCTTGGCATCGTTACAAAATCTACCATCATTTTATATTTTCGGGGTTTATTTTTGGGTTTTTTTATGAAAAAAAGAATAACAAAAATATTATGTTCTTGGAATTTTTGGTGAAACTTCTTAATGTGTCCAAAATTATTCACAGCAAATTCTAAGGAGACGTTTTGGTTGGTAAGCTTTTAAAAATATGCAACATAATCAGAGTCTGGGGTATGTCATAGTCTTTTTTCAAACAACGATTTTTAGAAGGCCCGATTTAGTTTACACCGCGATTATGGAGGGTTCACGGAGGTCTTCAAAATATTATCATAAAAATGAGAATACATACGAGCCTCGAGTAAAATTCGACATAAGTAAGTAAGTAAGTAAGTAAGTAAGTAAGTAAGTAAGTAAGTAAGTAAGTAAGTAAGTAAGTAAGTAAGTAAGTAAGTAAGTAAGTAAGTAAGTAAGTAAGTAAGTAAGTAGAGACCGAGTTGACCGGCGATGCGCTCTCAAAGGCGGGCAAAGGCAACCGGGCTCTCAAAGGCAACCGGCGGCATATACTGCCGACCGACGTGCACCCTGATGTTGGACCGTGCTCCTTAACTTATCTCATGATCATCATCACATTTTCCACAAGACTCCACTCGCACGGCTATGGCTGTCTGACAGTCAATGAAGGTCGTATCAACGACGTTGACAGGCGCTATAGAATGCGGACTTTCGGTGCACGTTCATGCCTCCACCGAATTGGACTCGGTTGTTTCAATCTCCCTTTGATAGCTAACGCTGGTAAAATTCTACAATTTAACTTTGGAAATAGATTCTTGCGAGGTAAAACAAGTATTTGGCTTTGCAAAAATTTAAAAAAAGGCGCCAAGGAAAATATTTCGATGGCTTTGAAAACCTTAAAGCAGGTTCAGACCCAGCTTCAATTTTGTCGAAATGATAGTTTTTTCTTCAGTATTTTATACTTTTCTCGTGAAATCTTGTGCGATCCTTATTTTTATCCCTTGCAAAGAAAGTCGCAGTCCTGAAATTTACCAAAATTCGTTATACTTCATGCCTTCATGCCATTTCTTCATTCTTTTTACGATGCGAATGTTGAGAACCATCTTTAACATCCTACAATTCAAATGTAAACCAAACGGGGACCCTAAAGGAAAGCAGCTGTTTGAGGAATGAACATGAATATGACCCAATTCTAGAGGCGGATCCAGCAATTCGGCAGCACCGGATTTTCTCCATTTAAACCTATGCTAAATAATTGATTCTTGCAGGAGTACTTGGCTGCTCCAAGAATCGATACATTTCCATAGGTTTGAATGGAGAGGACGCAATGTAGCCAATGTTCTAGATTCGCCAATGCCCAAAGCTAAGGGTGTAAAAAGAAAGGTACCTGTGACAATGACTCTTCCGTTGACATCGAGGGAAAGACCAGGGCAGAACATATCATGCTTTGTATTGGCGACGGTGCGCTGCGAGACGGTCCCATCCTTAGGATTGTAGGTGGCTGTCATTGTGACGGTAAGCGGACCTTTGACGAACGTGTCTTTCCCCCAGGAGGACCACACGAGGACGTTGCCGTTGGGTAGAATGGAGGCTGCGACGGGGATGACCGGGGTGTCGATCGTGGGTCCCCAGACACCAAGGCTCGGGTCCGGGGGGGTGTACGTAGGGTAGGTGTACACGTTGAGCTCAGCGATGGAGGTCAAGGCTTGGTTCTTGGGCTCTGTTGTATGCACGAGTCGGATATACCGCGCTCTGACGGGCTCAAATTCAGATACCTGTAAAAATATAGGACAAAACATACAGGATTGAATTGTCATATGGGCGTATTTTTTTAATACGAAATTATTACGTAAAAATCGCTAATTATTGATTTTTAAGTATCCGTGATCGTATCTAAGAAAAGGGATTTTCGGTTTTCCTCGGTCCCTCCTTCCGGAAGAATATTTTCCTAAATTTTTGCAACTGCACGTGAAGAAAGAAAATATGGAAATTTCTGCGCATGTTTGACCTCAAAAGCTCAAAAATTGAAGAAGATAGGAATCCAGAAGTCACAAGACAACAATTCTTGAGGTGTAAAGAAACGTCGTTTAATATGCAAGAAGATAAGGGGAACATTTATTTGGGTTATATGGTCCCCTTATACGGATTCGGTCACTTTTTTGCATACTTAGCAGTACAAAAAATTGCCAAAACAAAGAAAGCTGAATGGTCTTACAGAGAAATTTTGTCCTTAAAAAAGTCACAGTTTCTAATTAATGGACTAAAATCGAGAAAATGAATCGAACCGAAGATCTTTATTGGTGAGTTAAATACTTGCCTCCTGCCGCAATTACCATTTCCTCCTACAATAAAAAAATCCTAAATCAGCACTAAGGCATCAGGATCAAAATCAATGAGTATATCATAATTCCAAATGAGGAAAAATTACATCGGTGAAAAAAATAAATTCTGTTCTGCACAAGTCAGATATACTGCGCTTTGACGGGTTCGAATTCGGACATCTGATTGGTCGTTTAGTTGGCATCATCCTCCTCGGTAATCATACCTTGGTCTCTTCCTCTTTGCGTGTTTCAAATTGAGAGACCACATCAAATGTATGTACCTATCGTAATATTGATGAATCCAGGGTGGAAGAGGCCATGATCTGTACTACCGCGATGGATGACGCCACATGCCGGGTTTTTCAAAAGGCTCCGTTAAGTTTTCACAAGGACACTAGATGTTTAATCAAACCTTATTTTTTGCTGATGTACACGTTTAGACCGCATCAAAACGCGATTCTTTGACTAACGCCAGCAGACGTTTCAAAATTTCCGCCGCCATTTTATTTTTTTAAAAAGAAATTGTTCCTAGAAGTTGTCCAAATAGTTCACTGAATTTTCTTTGTGCTGCCGATAACATTCAGTGAAATTTTCAAAGAAATTCAACTGACAATTTTTCCAAAAAAAATAAAATGGCGGCGGAAACTTGGAAACGTCAAATGGCGCTTGTGATACTTTGGCCAGAAGGTGATGATATGCTTAAACCATCAAAACGCGAATCGCCGACTAACGCAACTGACCAGTTTTGCGTTTTTGTGGACTAAAATTGAATATACTACCTTTTCTGTACTATCCGCAGCCCAAGTACCAAACGCTACACGCTGCCAGTTCGTCCCATCTTCGCTGACGGAAATAGTGTGCCCAGTGATCAAACCATTGGTATTTTTATCTTGTCTGGGGAGCATAGCGAGTCCACTCACGATCTGGACAGCCTTCATGTCGATGGTGATCGTGTGGGGCAGAGGCGTCGATTTGGGTTGATACTCGCTGTGCCAGAAGGTGTTACGATCCCCATCGAGCACCTTAGCGCATTCGTTGCCCGCGTGGGCGCTGTCGCAAGTCACCGTCCAGCCGTTCCGGTTGAGCAGTGTCCCTTGCGGAGCCGCGTTCTTGAGGGGTGGTCCGTCATACTTCGATCCTTCGATACCCTCGCCTACGAACGCATCGTCCAGAGTCGTGGTTTTCGGGTAGGCTCCCGGAAGATACCCCGGTCCGGTGATAACCTCGCCTACCAACGGTAGGACCAGATCCGAGGATGTCTCATGGCAAGAAAGGCACTCAGGTTCGGTGACAACCACGGCTTCATGAGGCGTTCCATAGGATCCTCCGTAAAGGCTCAGCGAAAGGAGAACCAGAGTCAGCATCATTTTTTTGGCAGGGTCCGGTTCGGTTACAGGACCTGGCCCTCGTGTACCCTAAGAAATCAAATTGCGATGTGCTGGTTAACCTTGCGTACACTGAAAGGACTTATATGGATTGTATTTATATTTGTTTTTCGGACATGTCCTCTCCTTTAAGATAATTAGCCTGCTAGCGGTCCTCGTATGGCTACATTGTGATTGAGAAGGCTTTTAAATAGTATGACGGAAAGTACAAATGTTGCGCTTTGCGAGGAACTACTGGAGATAGTTATTTCTTAAACACTTCTTCTCTTCAGATAGTTCCCAAGGCTTACATCACCTTTCGGGGTGGGTGCGGTTCATCGGCGGATCCAGCAAATTGGCAACCTTGTCTTTTCTCCATTTAAACATATATGAATGTATCGATTCTTGGAGTGGTACAACCTTAAATTAGCAAAACCTGTGAAATACTTTCTTTCGTTGTTTGTATCTCTCGCGGTGACGAATCATTGTGTATCATTGAATAATGGTGTTATTTTGGAAGAAAAAAAGTTAAATTTTACTTGAGTTTCGTTGAAATTATTAATTAAATCGTGAGGCGCACTTAAACCTCCTTTCACCACAGGGTAAACTGAATAAGGTCTCACTAAAGAGAGGAAGCATACGAGAAACGACTTGCGAATTTGACTTAAAAAATGACCCGTAGCTACATTATTATTTTCATGATAACAATTATCATAGCCTCATCACTATTCATTTTTATGAGAGTTGCATTTTAAACACTGGACCACTAGACATATTTTATTATATAATTTTTTTTTGATAAATTTGATCTTTTCATAGTTAAATTTTAATTATTTTCTTACTTTATTTAATAAAAAATTTCAGTTTACAATCTAAAAATGTTTTATCATAAACATCTTTCACACTACAGCACATATCTTCTCATTTAAATTTTACGCAAGTTGAACATAGCGAAAACTTCCAAAATTCATTTATTATGGTGATAGAAAAACGCTCATCATTTACATTACAAACGGTACATTCAAAGTTCCTTTCCGCAAAAAAACCATAATCAACGTAATCAACCACGAAATCAACCTATACATCAGGCAAATAACTAGAGCTTGAGTTCACACACATTTCCTTTATTTTTCTGACACGAGGTATATTTCATCTTGTTAGAAAAAAGTCATTGCATACGCAAATGTGATGATCGTAAAATAAAACGAAATTAGTTTCATACTCGATTTGCTTCGAGTATAGACTCTGCCTTGGAAAATTAGTCTCTTGGATCCTGATTCCGGCAGACTCTTAATAAATTTACAAAAAAAATATTTTTGATTCAATCAGATTTTTGCTTGCATCAAAAGAAAATCCACCTATATTAAGAGGCTGGGCTCTTGTTTAAAGCAAATATCCGCTTGAATCAAGAATACATTTTTCTTTAAGAGTCTGAACTCTGAATCCAAAAGACTTTCTCCCGTTTTTTTTTTGAGTGAGCGGGAATTGTTAATCAACGCTGATAAAAACCGTTTTTTACCAACTTTAAAGTTGAATTTGGAAAGTTTTAATGTTTTTATCGTATTCCATATAAAAGTTCTCGTAAAAAAAGTCGGATGAAAACTTACTGTTAAAAGCTGCGAGCAGGTGCGTAAGGAATGTTGACGAACAAACCTGGATTCCTGAGCAACCTAAAGTAAAATTTAAAATTTGAATCCCATGAAAATTTTGAGAAGCACGTCGAGGCTATAACTGACCTCTCTAATCCGTCCGTCCTAGCAAATAGAAGAAGGAGGTCATACTGAATGGAGACAGATCGCGTGAAAAGTATGGATATTTATGTACTCGCGACACTCGAGTGTCCGAATTTTTTCCATCCACCTGTTCAAATAAACATTTATTTTTCGTGTGCGAAAGAGACGTCATGAAATACGCACCAACTTTGCGCCGTAAATCACAAAAAAATTAAAGAAAGAATGATATACCCTTGAGGCCTCCAAATATTGTCATACGTGTCTGCGCAGCTTAAGCTTGGTTATCATTTTAATTAGTTGTTGAAACGGCTGTGGCACATTATACTGTAAGCAAACGGCCATGGGTGAAAATAAATTGAAGAAAAGCCCCAACAGTTTTATAGGATGTTTTTTCATTTATATATTTGTTTGAGTGTGTTTTTTGTTATCTGTGCAACAATACGGCTTTCACCAGGGCCGGATTTACCTTCTTGCCGCCCATGGGCCGCCTGTATTTTGCCGCCCCATCTCATTCGTTTTGAAACATCCATAGAAACCATCAGGTGAACGTGTTGGAGGAGGATGTGTGCATACTCGCGTTTGGCACATTTTTTGTGAAAGCCCTGTCAACACTAGCAAAAGTTCATGGAACTTTGCTCGAAATTTAAGTTCCGTAGACCTATCTCTGTGTGGACGATGCCTTTCATTTATGAGAAAAGAACAAAAAAATTATGAATAAGAATAAGCATGAATGCATGTGATCTAATGATCTTAACTTCCGCCGCCGCGCCGCGCAGACTGCACTATGTTTGGCGCAATGCGTGAAGTATTCCGACAGTCTTGTAGGCGCTAAGCGTTTCACGCTGACCGCATTGTCTGGCGCAATGCGTGAAGTATTCATGTATTCTTGTAGGCGAGGTCCGTTTCACGCTGACTGCAGTGACCGCACTGTGTATGATGCAATGCGTGAAGTATTCGTGCAGTCTTGTAGGCGCTAATATGTGTTTCATGCTGACCGGTGCGCCGATAGGGCTTCTCCTTTCCATCTCAAGTTCTCGCCATCATTCCTCTCTGCGCCGTGCCGCTCCAGGCCAAATTGCGTGTTTGGTTTCTCTCTCAACTAGACTAATGAAAGGCGCTGTCTCTTGTATCGCCGAAAGACGAACAAATTAGAAATTACTATACTTTAACTCTCATGATACGAGAGGTTTTTCCGCATTTCCTCATTTGTGATTTTTTTTCTGGATCAGATTTTTTTCTTGATACCTACATTTGAAAAATTATAACATTTGACTGCCCCTTTTGCTGCCATGGGCAGCGGCCCATGTGGCCAACCCCTTAATCCGGCCCTGGCTTTTACACATGCCCATTCCTTAATTGTGATATTCAAAATTGATACTTAATTTATTATATATTTGTGGAAACAGCTCTATCAAAAATGTGGCAACATTTTCACGAGCGTGTTGTGTTATCCGTTTTGCGAAAAACTACCGCGTTGTGATATAATTAACAAAATTTGCATCAGCACAATATGTTGACCTATATTAGAAGACCCAACGCGTTCCAGAAAATTGCGAGGGCCTCTTCGAAAAATGCGGAGATCTAAAGCAATTTGCACCTGTACAAACAGAAAACCTTAAAATATTATGATAGTCAACAGAAAAAAAAACAAATGAGTAGAGAGATTGCGAGAGAGATTTGCGAGAACAAGAGAAGAGATTTATAGAACTCCACTGTCTTTAGGAATGTTTTTCGAACAGTTTGGCAAAAAATCGTCTAAAAATGTTAAACTAAACACGAGTTAAAAAGCATAAAAATCGTTAGTTCAAAAATATTTTTTTAGAGGAAACACTATTCACTTCTTGCATCGGCATTTCAAATAAGTAATAAATAACAGACACCTCGAGTTTAGGCTGAAAATGTACTGTAGGCAAGGCTGAGCGATAGATTTTCAACTGAGATGTGGAAAAATAAGTTGAGCCTCCCAAAACTGTTCCCGGCCTGGTGACCTCTTCTCTATCCCTTTTTTCAGCCCCGTGTAATAGGTGCAAGGAGCATATCACTTAAAAGATAAGAGAAAGAAAAGGAGGAGTCGGAGAGCGGAAGGGGGAAAATGAAATAAATGAATGACATAAAAACAACAGTTAAAAATTACTTGTTAAAAATATATTTGGAAACCTGGTCAGTAAAATTTAAAGTACATATAAATACTATTCTCAAAAATCCACTGTGAGTATGGATACTTACAAACCATAATAACTACCCTCAAATTCGAGGCACTTGCAACCTGAGCAGAAACCACCCTGCACGAAGTGAGATCTTGTGTGGTGCTTCTCTCCTGACTCCTGCAACAAAGTTTGGTCGAATAAACCGCAAAATTATCCTCTTTAATGACACTTAGCACACGGCCTACTGAATTGAGTGTTACAACTACTTTACCATTCCGCATTGCGCCGAGTCTCCGCCGCATGACAAGTGTGGCTGTGGCTCATCCCTCATTTTATCTGACCGGAAACCGCGACGCCGCCCGGAAACTGGACCGCGTTAACCGGAAATGACCTCCTAGCTGACAGCAGCTCGACCTCAAGAGGGTGCACAGTGCCATGCATTTTGAAAAATGCTTACTTATCACCTGAAAAAGCATAATAATTCTTCATTTTTTCTGCATGTTAAGTCAAATGTATAGTATGATTTAAGGATTTTTTAATTTTTTTGTTTTTCAAAAATTTTTATGCGTATTTTCTTGAGCCCTTGGCACTTAAAATGATGGTGCGTAAAATGGCAAAAGAAGTACAGTGATCTTATTTTAGGAAATCAAACCTGGCATTCTTTTCGGAAAAAGGGAAAGTAAAACATAAAAATTGACGCTAAAGTTTCAGTGCACTCCATTGTGCCGTTTACATGTTTCGTGAAACTTTAAAATCAGCAAAAAAATACTGCATTTCTTTAAAGTCAAATGAAGACAAGAAAAGTAATTAAGATTGCACATTAGTGCCAATGTTCACGGACTTGCAGCTTGCTTGGGGTAACGTTGAGTAAAGTACGATGTTTCCTTTCATTCGTTTTTTTCGAAATTGGTTTCCCTCACACTGTTCTTGAGAGTTTCATTAATTTGACAGTAGTCACAGAAGGAATTGACAAACAAAAGGAGAAACAAATGAATACAGTCAAAGAAAGGCCGAAGATTATTCACCCACCTTGTATAAAGTGACGGAGCCATAAAAACACCACTCTCACTTATTGAAAAGATTAAAAGCGTAATAGGTTTAAGGAGTCAAACAGAAAAAGTTCAAACCTGAAAACAAATTACCCCGCCGAGAAAAAGAGAAAGATCGTAAAAAAGTTAATTAATTGCAAAGAGATTATCAGCGAAAAGGCTGTAGGGGAGCAGGAAAAGGAGAAGTGGGATCTCAGGCTGCGAGCTATAGGAGGAGGGTGATTTGCGGTGAGGGAGGCCGCGGAAGTTAGTTGGCCAGAAGTGTATAAATGTCAAATCAAAATGAAACTAATAAAAAATAAAATAAATGATCACATCTTAACAAACTAGATTTTTTGTCCTTTTTTACTGAATAATTCGCAAGAGTGATCACGGGGGGAGACTCGCCTCCACCCTGCGCGCCATCCCGTTTTGGGATGCCAACACAGGCATCAAAAAAAAGAGAGAAAAAAGTTTCGGTGGAGAGTCAACGAATTCCGCTCGGAGTTGCTAATTCGGATCGAAAATCACCTGATTTTACTTCCCTCTCGACACTGTTCCGTGTCACGAATTGTCATCACCGCTGACGGTCTCGCCCCGATGAAAAGAAACAATGACAGATTAAATTTTTTAATGACACGGTTTTCCTCCCCTTTTGTCTGGCCAACATTGTCGATCATTCCGTTTTTTTTTTTCTTCTTCCTCTTTTCATTTAATTCTTTTACGCCCTGGCGAGACACCCTTGCGGCGAGAGCGAGCAACAAGCAACACCGTTGTCGCCCTTCCCTCCCTTCGCGACAATCCGCCTAATTTTTTAATTCCCATTAGTCTGGCTCTGATCCCGACTTCCCGGTTTCGATTCGCCTTCGTTGTTGAAAATGCACGCGCTCCTGAACTCAGTGGTGAAGGACACAGTAGCTACTTTTTCTGACCCTAGTCGAGTTCAGGGGGAGGAGGCGTGGGGGGCTATTCAAAAAAAAATCAAAATTGTAAAGCATTTAATAAGCAGCTTGAGTCAATTTTGTCATGAATAATTACCAACTGTAAGCATCCTCCCTTCTTCTTTCCCTCGTCCCTTAATTCTTTCTTTCTTCCTTCCTTTTTTCTTCTTCTTTTTTTTTTCAAGCGACCGGGGGAGGCGTGTGCCCCCGGGGGGCACACGCCTTGACGCTGTCGAATAAACATTCCAGCAGCTTGATCATTTACTTCGCTAGATACGGGTGATGGATACGGCGTATCCATCTATTGGTGATCTACCGCTCGATAAGTTGGCGACCATTTACCTCGTATCTAGACCACTAGATGAGCTCTAGATGGATAAATGTATCTAGAGGTACGATGGATACGGATAGCGGTGTTTCGCGATCTAACTGAAAATAATTTTTTCTTTTCAACCAATCACAGCTCATCCTTCCATCTCTGAAGAAGAAGAAGTGACTTTGCGCGTTGCTTTGCGCGCGTGAATGTGAACACCATAACCTCAAACGTACGGAAAATTAGGCCCACGATTTTCTAACGAGCGCGATTTCCGTAGTTTATCGTGGTTTTCGCGGGAAATACAAAAATATATCGTATTATTTCAATTCTTACTTTATTAATTTATTTCTTTTTAAAATGAAATTTCATAATTGTATTTTGAGGTTATATTTCACCTAATTCAATAATTTTGACTTATAAACGTGAAAAACAAATTAATTTATTCTTTAAATGTATTATTTTAAGTTTTTTTCTTTTTTTCAAATAATTATCAAAGTGTAATATTTATCCGGTTTGCGAGTATGTTCGTAATGAAATTAATACTCGTGCCAGTAAAAAGATTAACTTGAACTTAATGCAGCAGAAACAACCAGTTTTACAATAAAATCGATCACCTAACCTCAAATATCGATAGATACAGAGTTATCCACCACCTCCGGTGTGGGGGATAAATATCTAGTGCCGTATCTAGAGGCGTATCTACCGGGCTAAGTCTATGGTCGCTACGAAATGAATCCGATAGAAGCGCGGCGCGTATCCATCAAGGTCAATAGATATCAAAAGTAAATGATCATGCTGCAGACAACGGAGCATTTACTTCTTCGAATAGATAAATATCGCGGCACGCGGTATGTTTTCTGGCCTACCTCGCAATATGAAGGCAGAGTGCCAAGTATGTACTTGAATATTTTACAGTATTTTCTGCGGATTCAGATTCCCTAGATTTTTCCGTAAAAGTGCTACTACTTCGAAGAGATATGCCTGTTAAGTTTATTTCTCTATCGCGTTATTTTATTTTTTCCGCTCTCATGTAGGCTATTTATTTTAATTGCCTTATTAATCTGTAAATACCATTCAATCGCCATAAACATCGTTTGCTTCATAGAATACAAAAAAGTATGGGACACCGGAGAAGTAAGTGTCCATAATGTCTTCGCCTTTGAGGTATTCGACGAGTTTACAACTTTGATGAGTACCTTTAGATTGCAAAAAACTCTCAACTCTTTATCTTTTTCATAAAATATCTTCCACTAATTAAACAAAATGTCATATTGTGATCCAAGATTATCGCAGCACTTTCTTAGGGAGGGAAGCGCAGTCGCGAACTCCACATTTAATCTGTAAAGTAGTAATATTAATAAGATCTTTCAGCCCATTTAAAAATTAAGTAGCTTGCCAAAAGAAATACGAACATTTTTAATTTACACACTCAAATAAACTCTTAAACAAGTGGAAATATTTTAAAGGAAACAAGCATCGTTTAATAATTATTTTACCAACTTATGAAGAACAGAGAAAATTAAAGAAAGAAAAATAAAGCATTATCTGTTTGCCCATGAATGAAAATAAAGCATGTAACCATTGGATAACATTACCGATTACCAGAGAAAGAAGAATAAAAAATTCAAGAAACTTTTCCTCCCCTCGTCAACCTGTTCGCTAATATGAATCTCGTTTAAAAAATCAGCTCACGCCCCTATTAGAGAGTGATAAAAAGACAAAAGGGGGAGGATTTACAAGCTAATGAAGAGAGGACAAATCTCAAAGCTTGGCCGTGGTATCCGAGGACAAAAAGGGAAAAAGAAACAAAAGAGTGCCTTACGGTTTTTTAGACATACGTCCGGAGTGCTGTTTCCGATTCGGGACGATGCCTATATATTTTCCTACCCTTTTTCGCTGAAATAATATACTACCCTTAAATAAATAAGGGTGAGCGCAATCATTGAGCGTGCATGTGAGAGGGGCGGAGGCCCCAAAAAATGTTCGTACTCTCTATCGTAGCTGTATGCAAAATGAATGAGAGAGCTATTTATCAATGCATGGCAGCTCTTAAGAATAGAGCGGAAAAAGGCACCAAATCGGAAAATTTATGGCGGCAAAAATTGAGGGTGCACTTATTTAGGGAATCAATTATCAAAGCGTCCGCGTTCGAAAAATTGCATCATCGCCGTGAAAATATTCTACACAAAGTTGCGGTGAAACGTAGAATGGAAATGCACACCCTTAGATCTTTACTTTGAACCCTTGCCAGTTTTAAGCCTTTTTAAGCCACTACGAGCTTCTCGAGAGCTAGCAGCTTAAAAAACCATACTTCTTGAAAATATTCAATAATTCTTAGTAATGTAAAGTGCCTCAAACGAAGATAAATTGCTCCAAATAAAGTGTTAAACTCCTAGTATTGAGTAAAATTGAAAGAATTCTCTGCATGTGTGGTGAACACATTACTGTTAAAAGGAACGACGATGCATTTTGCAGCTTCGTAGTTTCTTTTAGTTTAATGTATTTGCACACAGTTTCTTTTAGCATATTTCATCCAAATTAGAAGATCGCAGTGACAAAAACAAACATTTTAACAGTATTTTGATGACATTAGGCTAATGGAAATCACATTTTTGTCATAATTTGGGGGGAGGAAGATCATTTATTTCTCCGAGCAGAAGTGCATTCATGATTGAACCAGAAAAATAGTTTACTCTTTGCGTGATGGCGTCTATTAATTGACTGGAGTGCCCAACTACATTGCTGCTTGCATGTTGGTTTCAGTATTCAATATAAATTAATAAAAATTCATTTCCGCAGGCACGTTTCTGCTCTATATTTAACGTGCTTGTCCGCAGTTGAATCGAAAAATTGGGAATCGGAACATTGAAGAATTTGGTTACCTCTCAACATAATCAAACCAATCAACCATATGAAAGATGATTAGAAAGAATTTTAATGATTTGATATCAGGTAACTGCTTCCAACACGGCAGAAGTACAAAATTATTTTAAAAAATGTCTCTTTCAGTAAAAGAACAATAATGATATTTGTTCAAATCTACATGTCTGATCAGTCCTTACCGAACATGAGCAACATCAGCGGAGCGTTTCTAAGTTTTTCGTCGGAAAAAACCCTATATGCGAGTGGATCTCCATGATATGCATGCGATTCAAACACAAAATTTGCATACACAAACAAACTGAACTATCCTCTCTCATCCCTTGTTACGCTTCGGTGACTAGCGAAAAAAATAATAAATCGATGAATGCAATAATAATAAAAAGCAATCACGGCTCAAGAGGAAATCGATGCAAAAATATAAGGCGAGCGGCCAATGAAAACAATAACCGTATCTCTGGGGTCAGTTTGTATACAGTGAAACGATCGTTTCAAAATTATAAGACTTTTTCCCGGTAAAAGCGATTCGCCTGAATTTCCCTCGCTTTTTCCAATATAGCTGAGCGCTTATTTCATGCAATGTTTATGTTTAAGTATTTACTTACTGGTCAAACAGGACAAGTGGATTTTTATTTTTTCCAGACCCTTTACCGCGCCGAACGGCACTTACGACTCTTACATAGCCCTTGGCTGAGTTTGCAAATGTAGCTTGTCGAAAGTTATTTGAGAGAAAATACTAAATTCGACACAGCCTCAGTTCTTCATGGTCAATATTTCCATTTCGATGAACACTGAAACGTGATCCGTAAATCGGCATGCCTTCTAAATTGAGAGGATTTTTTTTTTTTTTTTCATTTTCAGAAAAGACGCAAGCGTTGCGGACTCGTATTATGCTTACGTTTTTTCTGAAATAAACCATCCAATTGAGTGAGCACTGAGCAGCCTCTACTCTCTGCACTCATGGCGTTATTGGTTTATTTTAAAATTCTCATTTCACAGCCTATTTTTGTAAAGTTGATATTGATGAATTTATTTAATTGATCAAGATTCAAATGAAATCTGACTTTGCGATACGGATCCNNGGGGGGGGGGGGGGTGTGTATAATTTGGTTGGGGTGTATAATTTAATATAATTTTTTGCCCAATTCGCATGGGTTCAGAGTGCACCAGATCCGTCCTATCCGTCTTAAATAAATTTCAATTAGGTTGGCAAATGTACGCTGAACACGATACAGCTCTGATGACAACAATTGATGTTAAACATTTTTGAAAGAGCCTGTACATCATTTTTAGAGGACAAAATTTTTAAAAACTGTCAAAATATACGTAATAGAAAATTCTCTCTACTATACATTTTTAGGATAAAATTTACAAGATGATATATTTAGATAAGTTTTAAAAAAGCTCGAGAGAGCTTTTGCCCTTTTCCAACAAGAAAGGTTTCAAGGAAAATTGTTAAAAACTCTTAGAAAACTCTACGATAGTTTTTAAATATTTTCTAACATAAGTTTAATCGTACTCGTAAATTTAACATACTAGAAATGAAGAAAAGGACGCAACCTTTCACTTAAAGTTTAACAATGTTTTAAGAGTTCGTTAAAACTGATTCTCAATAGTCCGTAGAGAGAGCACGGAAAAAATTACATGGATAGATTTCGATCAGAATAACACGTTCAGTCCATGGCAGGACACATATTTGGACTGCATTTTGTAATTTGGAGCTATAAATTCTGTCTCATCTGAACAAACACGTATGCGCATAGGGAAACTGATGGCACATTCGTTGCTTTTAAACCGGGTCGGAATTTATAGTTCCTAATTGCAAAATGTAGTCCATTTGTTCTCCTGCCATATTGAAAGTAGCGATCGTTCATGATAGGTACAGAAATTGCATCGATTGGCCTCGCTTATACATAACCCAATACGCACCGCATTTTGAGAAATAGGGTCCCAATTCCCAACTTCCGTCTGATCTGCAGACTAAGTGAGGGTGTTTACGCCCGCCTTTCGCAAAGGCGGAAGCGGTGATTAAAAGTTGATTACAGTGAGGTGTATAAGTAAGGTTAGGTACGCCTAATTATTCACTGCGTGTTACGCACCGACATCAAAGTAACCTCCCCCACACACACTCACACATGTTAAAATTCCGTTTTCGCTTTGGTTTCTTGGCGAGCGCTTAAACGCAAGTTTGAATAAAGCAAGGACTACCTTAAATGTTTGTGTCGAGTAACCCAAGTGTGAAGACTCTCAAACACAGGCGCACACTCGAATGACATTGACGTGCTTTGATGAAAGTATAATAAGGAGACGCGTGTTGTGATTATAATTCGTCTTGTGTGTGATACAAATTTTCAGGTGAGCGGTCTTCGTTAAAGCTATTGTTTAATTCGCCGAACCGGCTTGGGTTTAAAGGGAGCCGAAAAGGAAAAGGCCTCCACGTTGAGCTCACACGTTTCACATGCGATCAAATCTCCGCATTGTAATTACGGATGCCGTTATTAACTCCTTCGGGGGGTTTTCTTGCCTCCCCTCGAGTCTCCTGAGGCGCTTCGCTGGAAACCTTATAAGATATTTTGCTTTATTTTATGCACTGCTTCAAGCAATATATGTATGAAGCGTTGTGTCAAAGATTGGGGCGAGTTATGCCGATCCGGTGATACAGATGGTACGTGTTCCATCGATATTCCACTAATTTCATTGGAACATGAATTACAGGTTGCATTTTTTTGTTTATTTGTAGAAAACTTGCAAAATTTAACTGTTTTCAGTGTAAATTTTCGTGTTTTTTAAACATAAAAAAGAAAATTAAAGTAATTTTTCCACTATAATATTAAAAAATTCCTATAATGAAAAATTCTGCAAAAAGAGGCAATACAACTTGGAAGTTCCTCTTACGGATACTTTTTAAATAAATGGTATTTTAGGAGAGATTTGATTCATTCATTTAATCAGTATTATGTTGTGATAAGCAGACTTGCTTTTCCAAAATCCTGAGGAATGAAAAATAAATCCTGATCAAGCGCTTAAGAATTTTAGTTCCCTTAAGAACTATTTACAATATTAATACCATTACTTAATTTCTTATTTTTTCTTTTTTTAGACTCAGAAGATGAAAGCACTTCCAGTATAAGCGCACTACTGACGGGCCACAGGCCAAAGTCAGCAACAGCACTCATACTTGCTAAAAATTGAAAAAATATCTCATTTTTATGTTTACTTTTTTGCATCCATGTTATATATATTTACTATATGTTTTTACTCTCTACTTGAGTGAAACAAGTAGAGACTTCTTGCTTTTTACAACAACTATCTTACAAATGCTTCAATTAGCATGATTCCCTCGAAACCTTTCAGATGAGACTCATTCACAAAGCAAGGATGTTTGCACTTCTTTCGATGAACCCTGCTCTAATTGATTACGCACAATACATCACACGTCAAGACAAAACGTCCCACACCTCCGGGATTAAACAGACTCGAGGATCCCCCGATTAAAAAGCGCAAGCACTCAGCGCAGACGAGATGTGTTTTTCGCGAACGAAAGGGACCCAAAGCCGTGCGTCGTGTCGAGCAGCATGTAAGGATTAAGCGAAATATCGTCGGAGCAAAATGAAGATACTAATCAAAGTTCCTCGAGGCTGGATTATATCATACATTCCCGGAGTCGAACCCAGATTACAAAAATATTTTAGGCGCCCCGTTCGGGAGGATATATTGCATTTAAAGAGAGGAAATAAATTAAAGGAAGTTAATTCGAAGGTAAAGTGAGACGTTGAACAAATAAGCTAACCTAGGCCCCGACGCGGAGACACTGTGGCACGTGTTAGGGGTGGAGGGATTGTACACGCTTAGGAAAAACCACGTATCTAAAATAAGGGTGCTATGGGAGTTGGGCGGTTCTTGAGAAGGAGGGAAGTGTATCTCCGAGTTCGGGCCTATTCGCAACCCTTTAGCTTCGCTTGTGTCAACATTGCTTTCCGGCGATCCCGAATGAGAACTTATAGGTCGCTGTCGCTGCTTTCTCCCTTAATGAAAAGAAAACCAATTTTCTTGGCCCGCGATATTGCCTGGCGCTGTGTTCCTACTTTTGCGTCTCTCCGTGATCTTTTCCGCGTTGTTTCGTTTGTTCCGGGCGCTAATCTCGACGGGGTCGGAGGAGAGGGTTGAGATTTTCCCGGGTAAGTGACTTACAAACTGAAAAAGCTCGGTTTCGTCATGTGAGGAATTCACGCACGCTCGTCGAAGAACTGGAAACGAGGTGGTGCAACAAAGTTGACGAGAAAGGTATTCCTTGAGCAGTTTTCTCGTTGTTTTGAAAAGAAAACCAAGACTGCAACAGGAATTAGTTCGCTCTAATTTGAGTCAACGTAACTAAGTCAGATGTTGCCTCACTTCCTTCAATGTCTTATTTTTGTCAACCAAGAAACCAAGGAAAACTAAAAATGGACATTTTATGAGAATGTTCGCCATTATGTAGGGTAAATTTACCATAAATTTAAAGGCGCTGAGTGGTTTGGTTCTCTGTTGAAAAAAAAAAATAAAATATAAAACTCCACACTCCTCTGACTTCCCACGTTGAAGGCTGACATTCAATTTTTCTCTATCAAATTATTTGAAACTAATATCATCAATACCTCCTTAGTAAAACTTTTTATGAGTAATGTTACAGAAAAACCAAGGAAGATTGTTATTTAATGACAAAAAATAAAATTGTTAAAATCTTAAAAAAAACAATCTTAAAACATTTTTAGCCGCTGCAGATTCAGATTTTTACCCGAGGACTTTTTCCGTCAATTTCCTCCTGCGGAATTGAACTATACCTCCCATTGAGCTCCACCTAAAATAACAAAAGTTATGACAATACATTTATTCACGAACACAATTCTCTCAGCTAGAAGCGTATTTTAATCAATGGACCCTCACCGAGGTTGATTCGAGGAATTCGGAAGAGACGCGGATTCTATACGGAGTCCTCCCGTATTCATAATTATGCGCCGAGGAAGTAGGTGTTTTAGGGGCTGCAATTATGAGAGATAACAATAAAAAGTAATGAATTCAAAACAGAGCGGAATAAAACAAAACCGAACCGAACTCCAGATTTAATTAAGTGTCTCGATCATGGCGCTTTTCGCGGAACGCGCGACCCTCTCCTAATGTCTCGACGGAGGAGCACTAAGAACAACCCCTTGAGAAAGGAAATTGACTTACAATTAAAGCAGTTGAAGGCACGTTATTATTTTTTAATTACATTGACTGGCTCCTACCTTTCCGCGGCTTACGATTGTCGTACGGCAGTTTACAATTGCTCACAAGTGTTGCATCTTGTTTTACTAGCGGGGCGTAGGAGGGGGTGGGGGGGGGTGAGTCGCGGCACACGATACCGCGGTCCTCTACGAAAACATCCCCCACCCGCGGCCCGTCGCGGCTTGGTTTTCTTAACTCGCAAACACGGAAACCCTTTTCACAGAGCAATTATGGTAACAAGGAGCAGGAGAATTACTATCGCAAATATGATTTTATAGCGAGCGGGTTGAAAGCGAGTTGACCCACTCCCTTTTAACGCCTCCCCCCCTTCCCCCCGCGTAACGAGGGGTAGGGGCAGCTCCTTTGAGGAAATAATAGCGCCGAGTTTCTCAAATCCGGAACGTAATTCACGCGCTGGACCTTTGCCTTATTACGGAGGGTGGGGTCTGCTCCTTACGAAGGAGCCGAGTCCTTAAAATGCGGTGGGTTCACTTGAAGGGCAGCTTTACTCGTTTAGCTGTGCTTTCATCTCAGGAAATCGCGACGTCCTGTTCTCAGCTGGGGTTTTCCATACTTATTTTTGGTTCGTGCAGTTTGAGCATTTGTGAAAACACAAAATATCTTTGCGAAAACAGCGTCAATTCTGCGCGGGTCCTTTTTCTTTGCGATATAAACAAGATGAGCCTTCATTTTTAAAAAGTGCACGGTCATCCTCGAATAAGCCTTTAAAAGGATCGTATTCAACATAAAGGATCCAACTTTATTTCAGTGCTGCATAAATTGCGTATACTCATCTTTAGCCAAAAAAATTCCTGAGATAGCAAGTATTTTTTTTTTTTTTTTTTTATTTAATTATTTTCTAGTAAAAACTGAATTTTGGCTATGGGACACGCTTGATATGAGGTTTTGAAAATGTGTTACATTTTATCTAGCGAAATTATAACCCAGCAAGTCTTGTCAACTTCAAAATAACGTGCTTGGTCGAAAAAAAATAATAATACAAGACAGTACACAGGTATGCGTTCAACATTGTGCCAATGATGTTATCGTCTGCGTGCCATTTTCCTACATATAAACTGCTAGAAGTAAAAAAAAAACTAAGCTCTGTGGTGTTTTCACTCATAAAACATGTAAGTACATTTATGTATTTAGAGGAAGATCTAGTTGAGTGCGGAAAATAATATTGACAACTTCACTTTTATTTTTTGTCGTCCAATTTTAAAGATATGTGTGGTCATAATTGACTTTTATTGCTTTACGCCGCTTATGATTTTGTTTTCCCTCATAAGATAGTGCTTGAAGATAGGGTGGCGGGTGGTCATAAGGGCTCACCAAATCAACGTATTTTACGATAAACACACATGCACCGAGATTCCAAGCTTCCGATTCTGTCAACATTGTATCGAAGTCATAAAATACAGATGACCGGCCAACTGTCATAAAAATAACCACGGACATGACTTTAACTGATGTGATTATTACTTATTGCTTGGACCCAAACTTTATGGACGTTGAGTTATCGAGCTTTTGATCAATAAGATTTGCTCTTCAAGAATGTATGAGATGTTGTTATAAGGTGCATGCCTCAACCATGTTCTTCATGCACAAGCCTCTGATGATCCAATTCTATGAAAGAATAATATAGCAATGGCATTGCATTACTATATTTTGATGACTGTAAAATTAGGAAGCTAAATTTTCTGAGTGTTCCTAATGTACGCTGCACTAGGCACTACAAAATTTTGATTTCATCGAGATGACTCCATGGAGACAAGATGGTTGTACCCCACACACAGATCAAAAATAACCGAACCTATGGACTGAAAGGGTGCACTTTCATTTGTTGGGCAGATAAATGGTCATTATAGCCGATGGGTGTGGGCCCAAACGCAAAGCTGAGCCCAGTTTCAAAATCCGTCATAATTCTATTAATCTTCGGAAAAAAGGGAATGGCCTTCGAGTAAATCATTACCAAACGTAATTATTTTGTCTCTTGCACAAGCTTTGACCATTCAGCCCCGAAGTAAAGGGGTCAGGCGCAAACATTACCTCCTTTCGCATTCAGAGAGCCATCGCATTGCTTGCGCGCTCAATCGCTTGACGAAAATGAACACACGTCATAACTCTTTATCGAGCCCGTTATATTTCTCTCCAACAATAGAAACACAGGCGCCCAACAGAAACACTCGCGAAATAAAAACGGAAAAATCCACACGCACCCTTGAGATTTATATAATAACCGAACACTAATAGCCATATTCCTTACTCCGCGACGGATTTGACCCTCTCTTCTCGGGCGACGCACAGTGGATAGAGTCATTTAGAAAGGTTGAACATGAAATATTTGACTAAAACTGCAAAATTTGATGTTTATTTCGTCATATTGCAACTTTTAAGGGGTGTTTCTCGAAGAAAATTTCACGAAGAAGCCAATGGAACCACTTTTAGAACCTCAAAGTTTTGTAAAAGTGGAGTTATAGGCGTTTAAAGTTTCCAAATTTTGTCCGAATTGTCTTATTAACTCGATCCACTGTGCGACGATACACAATTTAAAGGGCTCCCGAGTATTCATACTTAACTCGATAAAGAGGCTGTGCTTGAAATCAACTTACCTCGACCTATTTTTTTCTTCTCTTTTCTCCGACTTTGATGGCCGTTTACCCCAGTGTTTATGGTCGTGAAATCAAATCTCCGCCGGACAATGGCCGTGAATGGTGTTTAAGGGCAGCGCTATTACCATATAAACTCGTGAGGCCCATTCAGATCCCCGTCGTATAAACCCGTCTGAAGGCAAGATCCCTCATTTGTTTCAATATCCGTCTTGCCAATTATTACAACGATTATGGGAACATTTCAATAACGTCATGCAAATCTTTAATCTGAATAGGAAGAGCCAGCTGAGCACCTTGTTATATTTATTTTTATTACTCCCTAAATGTCTTCCTTGGATTATTCTTCATTCGCACTCGTAAAAACTTAGCACTGTACCAGTAGTCACTGTAGTGCATACTTAAATATTATTGACACTTACTGTACGCACTGAGGGGGTAGAGAATTTATAATACGGCATATTAGATACCCCGGGCCCGGGAAACGTCGAAGATTGACCAATTTACGAGATTTAGGGTGGAATATCATCTTAAAACGGAGATAAAGATTTTGATCTTATCCATGAGCAAGTAGAAAACTCCTCCCCATTTTTTGGTTTTTCATCAATGAATATTAGAGGAAAGTGTTTTGAAGCACTTGACACTTGTTTTTATCTGTAAAATACAAATAATATTCATGCAAATTAATGTCACAAAGAGCATAGTTTACTTGTATTCGAGATAGCAAAATTTGAATCCAAATCCCTCTTTAGAGGTAAAACAAAAAATTGAGTTCAATTGAAATTAGAGCTTATGTATTCCTCACATTACTTACAATGAAAAATATACAAACGACATATACTTACAAAAATAGATATCTATCTCTACTTATCTTATCTCCGTTTCATACATTTAACTATCTATATTTAAGAGCCAACAATGTCTAGAATCATATTTTTACAAAAAGGCATTGAAATAAAATTAAACGGTTCCAAACCGCCATAGCCTGCGATGCAATCTACAAATTTTAGAGGTATATATCTTTTGCCGATTTAAATGTACCGTGATCCTCTCTTTACATTTACTAATCATATTCAGAATCCTAAAAACTCATTTTTTTTTTTCTAAGAAAAAAAAAAGAAAGAAAACGAGTTCCGAATTTTTCATTTTTGGTTCAACGCTGGGGATTTTGATTTCCCATTGACATTGCGTTATGTGTTCCGAAAATTATATGTGCTCATAGCCATTACAGTCAAAACACCGTTTAGATTAAAATACTGAGGCAGATCAGTATAAGAAAAATAATCAAGTCCACATGCGCATCCAAAAGTGAATCCTTAATTTTGCTATACCGAAATTGTAAGATGGAATATGTAAATTTAAGGCAAGGCAAAGGTTTTAAAAATCTGTCCCGGGTGAGTTCAGGTAAAGCCAGAGTAACACATCTTATTTTTTTTTTTTTTTTATTTAAATACAATTCAGTTTCCGGGTTCCGAATCATGCAATAATAATGTGATTCATATAATATTTTTACGAGTGCTCTTCCACTCGTGTAACTTCCTGCCCTCTGATCAGCCATTCAAATAGGGTTGAGAATACAACCCAATTCCTAACGAACCCCTATAGAAAAAACATAAAACATAAAAAAACAGATCATGAAATTAGGGTTTATAATTAGCCGCATAACTGGACGAACTTGAATTATAGGTTTTTTTGCCTGTTGATACCATAATTTCGGTCACCGATAACGTATCACCAAATAGAAGGTCGCGCCAATAAAAATTTCAGAGGGTTGCGAGTATGAGAGTGACCGGGCTCACTGTTGACGACCGAACGGGTAATAAAATTAAACTGGTTTGATGTTTTTATAAAGTACGTTTGCTGTCCGTATTGACCGTACGGAAGTAATAAAATCAATTGCCGGGAAAATCTTACAATACGCAGCGACTTCTTCCTGGACCCGTGATGAAAGGAGGAGGGGCGATAGGTGAAAATCATTTTTATGCATCACTTGTCGTTATTAGTTTATAACTGTCGGCGCAAAGGGGACTTTCAATGACGAGACGGGTCAAGCTGGTTTTGTCGCAATCCAAACAAGGTTTATGAGAATTTGACATTTGTGGGCATCTCTGTTGACATTTTGTTATGGCATTTGAACGTTTCGATTATGTAGGATGCGTTCGGAGTCAATTTAATTGCTCCCTATCGTATAGACCGTTGCCCCTTACCAAACCGCCCTTTTCATAGACAAAGATCGATGTGTGAAAAGCAAGTCTTGCAAGTCTCTTTCTCATCATCAACGCAGAAACGTTTAAATATGTTCTATATACCCTTTCCACTTTTTTTCACCTTCGTCCTTTTATCTCTTCCTTTTTGCTTAGACAGGCGGCTCAAACTCAGCCTCTTTCTTTGCCTAAGTACCGGTAACGCCCAGCTAAGTCAACGTATGAGTCGCAAAATTTAGTTTTTATAGGTATTGCAAGAATATGAAACAATAAAATCATCCTAGGGATACGATAATTTCTGCGCGCGGTATTTGTTATTGCTTGATCATGTAAATTATGGCAAATTGCAAACTCCTACAAATAATAAAGAAAAAAAAGAGAGAGAAAACTCGTAAAATTGTTTGGTAAAGTCGTCGAAGAACGCCCGTACTGAAGGGTTCACTTAGTCTCCCGCACCAAGAAAAAACGCCGCATTAAGAACAGTCGAGAGTTCCCAAAATTTCTCAGAGAAAATGTTTATTTTTGAGTAGTTTTATGAATATTTTCTCTTTAAATTTCCAGGTACTTTTGATCTGATTACAAATGAAGAACTGTGAAAATTTGAAGAAAAGTATTCACAAATTATTCCCTGAAAATGCATATTTTATTAGATAAATTTTGCAACGTTTAAATGCTCATACGGCGTTCTTCTGGAGCACGGCAGTATTTTCATTTTGCCTGATACCATAAGTTTGTGTGGTTCATCATAAGCAAAAATTATAAATCCTAGAAAAAAACTCTGACAAATTGTAGTCGGACACGCGTACAAATTAACTTCTCCCACGAGTTTTGCCCAAATTACCTAAACGCAACAAAACATTAGAAATGGAATATTTCCGCATGTATCATTTTGTAAAGAAGCAGGGAATGTGATGCAGCTTCCCTCGAAATCAGAGGGCGTAAAAAGTAGGGGTGAAAAAAGTTCAAAATGAACGAATTACTGCCCACCCCATCATTGCGATCGGACCGAAGCTGTTGGATGACGTTGTAACGAGTCGTAAACAGAATACTTACCATTTAAATTAGGGTAAGCATCGACGTCTACGATGTAAACGGCCGTGTTTCCCTTATCGCAGAGGAATTCCCGATTCTCGGAGTGAACTTTACGATGATACGCATCATATACCTGGGGGCTTTTTTGCTTTTTTCCGGGCGATCACTCAGTATTGACTGGCGATGTACTGCGACCATTCGATGCTCTCGTTACCATGCCGATTGTCATCTGGTTTATTCGATTTTAACGATTGTCATCGTGGCTAATAATTCAAGAAAAGGAGGGTTGTCCACATTGGAGGGTCGGAAGGTACACTGTAGTGTAGTGGTGCCTCCGATGTAATAGAAACAAATAACTACAAACGCACCCGCAATCAATTTTTATTGTAGGTCTTAAAAAAGAGGAAAAAATGTCACTTGTCTCGTGCTGGTGTCAATTTTGCGAAAGACTCACAAATTCAACAGTTAAAAAAAGGCCCGACAGGACATATGACCGAAGTGGGAAAGATGGGGTGAGCTCTACCTAAGAAACAATGTATATGTGAGTGTGATTCCCTTTGGGAAAATGGAAAAGCGGGATTTTACAATCTACCAAGTGGAATTATGCGCCAACTGAATGCGGCACGCATGAGCCGTTGGCATGGGAAAACAGCGCTGTGGACAGGGCTCATGAGTTAAAGAGCCCCGTCCCTGATCCCGAAATCCGTCACCGCTGACGTCACTAGCGCTTTATAATTCCCATTCATTCTTACGGCCCTCAACCTACGAGTAGACCCCTTCTTTTCTGCCTTTCTCTAGTTCCGTTTAGCAGAAATACGTCCTCACTGTCACTACCGCTTTAAAAAAAAAAAACGCTTTGGGCGTTAGAGTAGCTCCGCTAGAAATTTTTAATCTTCGCTGTCGTGGTAGAAATTTTTCTACCTCAAAACCTCTAGCTTACAATTGGACTATTTCTGTCAAACAGAACTATGTGCATTACGACGTGAGCCCTGTTATGCATATATTCTTATGGGTCTCAGGGCTCATGTCTTAATGCACATAGTTCCGTTTGATAAATATGCGTCCATGGGCATCAACCCTGATTGATTATCAAGAAAGGGAGACTTGAAATGTTCAATTTCAAATACTATCGAGACCATAAATTACACGTTAGAATTTTGTTCTGGGTGTCCAGTGTCCAGTTATCGGGGGGCGATCTTTTAATCCTTTTCCATGGAGACCGAAGATGGGCCGGCTATCTTCTTTCAGCCCTTCCAACCACGATAAACCGAATCATCCCTCAGCGAAAGAGTTGTCACTTCACTGCTGTGTCAACCAATACGAACAGCTCGCGTGTCATTCGGCGGTCATTTGGCGACGCCCGATCAAGATGGACAGTCATCGTCACGCATGACGTGCACTCGCAACGTCAAACCGTGACCAGAAATCCTATTAATCTGCTATCATAGGGCATCAAAATTGAAAATAAGCTCGAGCAAGTGGACAAAGTGGAAGCAAAGGGTGCAAACCCGTAATTGAATCGCGCCGCGTTTGATCGGGATGATATGAGAAGAGGAACAAAATTAGGGGGTGCAATGTGCGGGAGGCGGGGTGGTTTGCACTGCCCCCTCGTTTTGTTGCTCGCAAGTGTGAGGTCGCGAAAAGGTGAGGGCACGATGATCAGTGGCTTGGTGAGTCCAGACACCTGCTCCCTGGGCGCATGCTATCCGTGAATTAGTGATGTGCACTCGGAAGGAGGATCTTCCACAAACGTACCGCTTTCGGCACTCAGTAGTCGAGGAGTTTATCTAATGGGCAGGTAAACGAGCCCCCTTTTTCTGATGATAATAATAGGTAAATAGGACTATATTTTGCAATTAGGAAGTACTATTTATAGCTTTGCCGTAAAGCACATATCTGCATTGGAAGGCTAATGGCACACTTGTTGTTTCTGAAGTGAATCAGAAATGGAAGTTCCTTATAGCGAACTGTAGTCTAGTTCTGCCTTCAAGGAATGATTTTTCATTGGCCTGACGTATACGTTGTAATTTGAACTTTGATGACGACTCATGTATTAAAAAAATTAAAGTAACTCCTTCTTTCCGGGTTTTTTTTTTTTTTTTTTTTTTTTTTTTTTTTTTTTTAAAATCACTCCTGTATAAGTGTAACCTTTCATCATCATAATAGCTCGGACAAATAAGGCCATTTTCGGTAATAATACAACACTGGAAAGAGAACACTGTTTGATATTTTCTTAGCGGGGACTAAATAAGGGCACCATGAAATGAAAAAAAAATCAGACTATTGTCGAAACTTTTTTGATTTGCAACTTTTCTCAAATTTTCGGGAAATTTACAGTAGAGTCCTCATGTTCGCATTGATATATTATCAAATTTGAGAGTAATTTCATTCGAATAAAATGCAAAACGACAAGGAGCTTTTACAAATTTTCATAGAATTAATAATAATCAAGTCTTCGCGAATTATAAAATATTTTCGAGTATACAACTTAGAACAGATGCAGAATAAAGCCTGGTGATATCCAAGGAGAGTTGATGCACAACTGCAATGCCCTTAGTAGTGAGTCAATAAATTACAAATGCTAAAAAGCTCCAATTTTAACGACCAACACAACCCCCAATACAATCGAGAAAACGCGACTTTCACGTATGGTTGAGCGTCACCAGGGTGCGCGTGCCCAATCCTTGCGACGCGAGACCGAAGCAGGTGTGACAATGATAATGATCTCATCGCGTGTTACGTTTTACGACGCTGTTTTTATTGATTCTCGTTTGATATTTTTTTTCCTCGTCCAGCAGGCTAATTATCATGCACCAAATATTGTAATGCGTTTTGGATCATCCCGAGGGATCCCCTCTTCCCCTCGACTACCGTGAAACTTATTCACAAATCGTCGGAATCGTAAACTTTGAACCGTGTAATTTGATCGCGGCCTGGATTCAAACTCCTTTCTGCAATGCGGCGAGTGCCAAATTTTACTCGCAAGTTTGGATCAAGCCCGGGATGGATCGTAAAGAAAATATATGCAAACTTCACTCGTAAAAAAAAGGAATAAATTCCAAACAGACCGCGCTTTAATCTTGAAGGCTTGAGCACTTATTTCATTAAAATAATGGTGAAATTCCCAGTGGATTGTATACAAACTGCCTGGCAGTTGGAAGTAATTAAAACTTAAATTTGAAATAAAACTGTAGATCACACAGAAATCCAAAGCAGTAACTCTTGCGGTGAAAGAAAATTTCAATTACGAGACCAAAATTGCATCTTACAAACTTTAAATGCACTTAATTTAACAGAAAAGAGCCAATTCGGTGGCGGTATGTGCAAAACACTTGCGGGGGGGGGGTGGCGTTTGGAAAAATGAGTGAGAATTTTCCTGCCAGACCAAGAGGTCCTTGATAACAAGCATTTAGGAAATCAGTTATCAGAACGCAAGTTTTTCACACGTACAGTCGGTATGAGCAAAGGAACATAAAGTATCCCATCTAGCCTTTGATTGATTCTGATGCACTCCGGGTACGTTTTATATTGTTTAAATGCTAAAATCAATGCCTGTTCATGTACCAAAGTTGAGAAAATAAAATTTCAGCTGATTTGTGCATAATTTCCTTCATTAAAAGAAAGTAATATGAGAACCCACTTATTTTTCCTAGTGTACGTCAGTGACGTCAGTAAGTATAAGTGTTTCGGATCACAAATAGAAGGTATTTGAGAATCAACATTACGAAATAATCCAAAAATTGCATTATACAAGGCTCCACCCTCTGCTTCCGGAAGAGAGACGTGCTTGGAGAGAGTTCGCTCTTTGAAAAAGCCAAAAAATAAAAAAAAATAAAGAGACTGAAAAGCGGCGTGTTTGCTTTTAGTGCGCGTTTGGAAGAGTGCATCCTCAGACAAAATGAAAGTAACTTGCATATTTTAATAAAAGCGAACTTGTGTGAGCATAAATTCATTTGAAGAGGAGAGCTGGCATCGATAAATTTAAATATTTGTCACATATCGAGAGATGTATTACGTGAACATACATCTTCGAAGCGGAGAGTTTTCCAACAGGCGCATAATTCAAAAATGTTTCCGTTGATGCAATATCGTGAGAAGCCATTTGGTAATACAGGGTGGGATGAGTGAACGTAAGCTTCCCGTCGCTTGCATCCCTTCGATGCGTAGTTTTGACGGTGGAATGAGCAAAGAGGACTTCCCATCCAGGAAAAGCTTTTAGGGCAAGCGACTTTGGAATGTTTTTTCCTCGGTTTTGGAAGACTTGAACCATTATTGATACCCACTTTTCGAAAGACTTAGCGAAGTATTATAAGTTTTTTTTCTCAAATGTAATGTAGTAATCTTTGTAAATTAAGGCATGACTTCCAATGAATTCATGTTTTTCTTTAAAAATCCAGAGTAAAAAATGTACGATCACAATCGACTATTACAGTTTTGCAACATATGTAATGTCCACTTCCAAATACCAAACATACGACCGATCTCGTGTGAAATGTACTTTCAAGGACGAATTTTCGACTTTTAATGTTGACCAAGAGCGTAAAGCCATCTGGAATTTCAACGTCCCAGATGAGATTTGGTAGCTACAATGGATAAAGTCCAACTCGGTAACAATGTTCTATAAATCATGCATTCTCATCCTTGTCGTAAAAAATTGCTTGGAATGATAATAATATAAAAAATATCCAAAAAATCAACAATTCCCAGAAAAGCAATTAGTTTTAGTGTATTCCCCGAATGAAAGACACTATTTTCTCTTCTGCCCGAAAATTGTTAATTATAAAGGAAAGCGATTGCTTAAGATGGAGTACTGTCATTTAGTATTTTTTAAAGCAAATGAAAATCATTGTAAGATTTGGAAAACATTGTGATCAATTTGGGACCTTATTTTGCATGCAGTTCAATTTCATTTTAAAGTAAAACTATATTCAAGTATAAAATTTGAGATGCGTGAAAAAAAAATATACGTATAATTTAGCACGGTCTATCGTATCTACCGGCGATTCGTCATACTGGTTCATCAGACCTGAACCAACCGAAGACATAAAATAATCGTGGCTGGAAATTATGAGGTAGGCTTAAAACTCAAAATGAAAATACGGGTAGCATCCCTATTATCAGAGAGTCTCTGGCGCTGAGCCATCGCAAAATTAGGAGAATGTTTACCGAGGGATAATTCGAAGTGTGAATAAAAGCCCTCGTAAAATCGAGCAGAGGAGCATTGCGTGCGAATAAGAACGGATAGGAAAATCAACCAAGATTATTCCAACCCCCAAATTTGTGAACATCTAATTAGTCATAAGGCCAAAACATAAAATTTTACGACCTTTGGCTGAAGATGAATAAAAAATATCCGTCTGAGGGAACTTAATCTGCGACGAGACTGGATAAAACGGAAGGAAGAGGAGACGCCGCGAACATCTCGAGAGAGGCGTGCAAATGGGGCCTGCCTATCGAAAGTCCTTTATTTTTAAATCCTTTCTAACGAGGAAAGTCGTAAACATTTTAGACGCCGTGTTTTCCCGCACGACATCTCGGTAGCACCAATAGTTGAAATGCAAATCTGCCAAATCCGTGGATCAGCTCCTGCCGCAGCTCTGCCACCCTAAACAAAAACATCATATGCTGCCGTACTAAGGAAGAACGTCGTAGGAACATTCGAGAGTTGCATAATTCCCCTCGATAAAATGTCCAATTTTTAGGAAAGTTATGAATATTTTCTCTTTAAACTTTCAGAACTTTTCGGTGGAACTACGAGGAAAAGTATCCGAAAAATTGGAAGAAAAATATTCATGAGTTTACCAGGAAATTCGTGTTTTATCAAAGGCAACTTTGGCAACGCTTGAAGGTTCATACGGCGATCTTCCTTGGTGGGGCAGTATAGGCCTCGAGTTGTCAAATTTTCTTTAGTAATGTGCCCTTTGTTTGCAAATCTTTTGAATATTTTTCTTCCAATTTTTCAGATTATTTTGTGCGCTATTTAATCTAAAGTATGAATTAAAAATTCCTTTGTGGTCTAAAATTCATCCAGAAATTTAGCAAGAGACACATGCATTCATCAATATAAACTCTGTGTCGTAATGAAATTTTGTAGGCTAAGAAGCGATATGCTACACTTGCTTGAATCAGCTCACTTCAAAGCACGATTACCGGTAGCCTTTCTCCTACAAATTCGGCATGCAATACTGGTCCATCTAATCATGTTACCCATTGGCTAGTGACTGAAAGAAGAAGAAAACCTCTGAAGAGGGTTGTAACCTCACTTTTTTTCCCTATGCCTTCCCTCGCCTCTCCACTAAAGACGACCCCGATAAAAATGCAGACTCGGTTTCTCGTATTACACCCGATTTTGAGTTGTTTATGTTAATATATTGAATCAAAGAGGGGTGTGAGGGATAAAAGCATTTGAACAGAATCACCCGCAAGACTTGCCTCGAAGACCTCTGCGAGGATCGGACGTATAACGAGAGGCTTTGCATACTTTCTGCGGTAGCGGCCAAAGGCTACTTCCCCCCTTCTTCTATCTCATACATCTTCATCTTTATGTTATTAGCTGGAGCCTTGAAAATTGAATCTCAGCCCCGGACAAGAGTAAATAGGGTATGTAGAAAATAACAATGTATGGGCCTAGAGTTTTACAGGCTCATGCGATTCTGAAAGCCGGGGGGTCAATACCCAAGTGGGGTCCAATGAGCTCAAGAATTTTTGGTGCCTCTATTTACTACTAACTTTATGATGTATCATCTTTAGATGGAGTAAAAAGATCGTAATTGGGCTTCCATCCATAAGTCGCGCATTCTAGATTATTAAATGATCGTAAAAGCAGATCCAAAAGTTTCAAGGTATACATGCTGCCGTGCTAGGGAAGAACGTCGTATGAACATTTGAGATTTTCGCCGAATTTCTGCGGATAAAACATGTATTTTTAGGGAAAGTAATGCATATTTTTCGTTGAAATTTTTCAGATGTTTTATATTAAACTGCGAACAAAAATGTCTGAAAAATTGGAAGAATAATAACTACAACTTTCCCCATGAATTCGCATTTTATCGAAGGGAATTTGGCTGCGCCTGAAGGTTCATACAGCGTTTTTCCTTAGCACGGCAGTATGATCCTAATGCTTTGACTGAAGGCGATGAAAGAACTCCGTCTATCTTCGAGCGCGCGGTTCATAAATGCAGATCAAAATTTGGCATACCATTGTCTCTCTGTCGAAGCTGCTTTAAAGGTTTTTCCAACTGCTAACAGCACAGCAACTAAAAAAAATAAAAAAAAAAAAAAAAAAAAAAAAAAAAAAAAAAACTGAGATTAACTGCTGAAAACCAAAGCTACGATGTTTTTTTATTTAAAATAAAATAAATAAATGAAAATAAATGTGAGTAAAATCTATCGCAAGGATGATGGTGCCTCAATTTCTTCCGACAAAAAGTCAAAGCCCACAAAAAATCACAGCATCTCAAACATGCAACTTAAGAACTTGAAGAAACTTTAAGCATTTAAGTGCGTGTCTTTTTCTCGATTCTAAAGTAGAAAAGATTTTCGTCTATGCTGCTGAATGTAGTCCAAAGTAACTGTATGAGCTTGGAGAATAATTTTAAACCTAACATAGCGCAGTCCAGTTTTATGACCATTTGGACATGAACATTTCTGAATGGCAAATGAAAAGTTTAGTTAAAAAAAGAAAAACACGGAGGATACGAGAGATCGAGAGGCAGCGAGACAGAGAGAGGATTAAAATAGATGTCGTAATTAAAATGTATGAAAAAACAAGAGTGGATGCATCAGGGTGGAAAATATTGAAATAAGAGTCTGTAAATAACATTACGAGTGAGTCCGGGCAAGTGGACGAGGGCAGATACAGAGATGAAATATTTAAAAAGTGGACAGAGGAGAACAATATTTTTCGAATTGTAATTACTCTGCGTAAGAGCACAAGACGAAGGAGGGGGAGAGAGACAGAGGCGAGGAAATTGAGTTGAACCACCCAGTTCGGCCTAACCTAACTCCAAGCTCCAGGGCAATGGGGGCTGTCTCTCCGCGCCGTGCCGGACTGCAACCCGCAGCAAAAGCCTGGTGGCCGGTCATGAAGAGGGGGAGGCTAATACTGCCGTGCTAAGGAAAAACGCCGTATAACCATTCAAGAGTTGCCAAATTTCCTTCGGTAAAATGTTTATTTTTAGGAAAGTTATGAGTATTTTTCCTTTAAATTTTCAAAATCTTTAGGGGAAATTGCGAACAAAATTATCTGAAAAATTGGGAGGAAAATATTCATAAGTTTACCAGGAAATTTGTTTTTTATCAAAATAAATTTAGCAACGCCTGAGGGTTCACACGGCGTTTTTAGCACGGCAGAATACTGATAATTTAAACTCACCTAACAATCCCCTTATATAACAAGTTATCCTTGTTAAATAGTACAAATGGGCATGTTCCAAACAGACAATAATTGCATTTTCATACTCATTTTTTCCATTCCTCTTGCCCTTGGTCAAGATGAAATGCCAAACTTATTAACTTTACATATTCTCATTTTTCCCCATCTCTTTTAGTTCATGTGCTCAGCATCGGTGAGTGTATCGGAATAACAGGAAAAATGATGGTCACCTTACAACCTTACAGTCAAAGGCTTTGAACAAAATGGAAGACGGGCAGAGTGGGTTTTTGCATTGTATCATAGTAAAAAAATCCTCATCCACCTCTGGCGTTAGGCGCAAATTTGCCAAATGCGATGCAAAAGTTTTGATTCCTCTGACACTCATAAGACTCATTCCTCAAAATGAGGGAGCAGACAATGTTGCACTCTCATTTTTTAGGAGATTAAACTTATTTACATTTTTCCTAATCAAGTTCACCATCTGCGGGAAGAGGACCATCCTTAGAATTCACTTCAGTGACCAGAATTTAAAATTTCGCTTCCCTCCAAATAGATCCTGACCTCAGAGTAGTTTGCTCATCAGAGACTGAAATCAAGATCAACGTGAGCAAAGGAAAGTCGTGATCGGGTCTAATTTTTTCACTTTCCTCCCGAATCTGAGCAAGATCCCACTGGCCACTGGCAGCATAGAGTGAAGCATTCCGAGTTCACACCTCGCAGCGTCGCGCCCTCAATTTTTCAGACGCAACACGGACATCCATCAAGTGCGAATAGTTGTATCTCTACGCCGTCATCAACGCGCGTCCTCAATCATGCTCGATTTCCATAATGTATTTTTTCCCGTGGTCATATTTGAAGTGGTGCTTCAAGGGCTGCGTGGCCAACTCAGTCGAATATAGGAAATACGCAATCGGGCCTCGTTTTTTTGACTTTTCTCCCGAATCTGAGCGACACTTCATTGGCAGCATACAGCGGATCATTGCGAGTTTACACCTCGCACCGTCGCGCCTTCAATTTCTCAGACGCAACACGGACATCCATAAGGCACGAATAGTTGTATCTCTGCGCCGACACCAACGCGCGACTTTTTCCTCACTCTATTTCCCTGTTGTGTTGGTTTCCTGGTAAGTTTTATGTGTGTGATCAACGTTAAAACGCGTGTATATTATAATGTACACTTTTCTCTTTTTCCCCCAAAAATTCTATTATCACATGCTTTGTGCGTCTTGAACCAATACCAATTTCAGTTGACAGTTTTGGCGGTAGGGATGGTTTCAATATTGTAACATAAATATGTCTGTTTTAGATGAGTTTATAGGATTAATATAAAGAATCAAGAAGAAAAAAATAGCAGGAAAAACAACCGTCAGTTATAAAGCAATTATTCATGATACTTAGACAGAGTCCCCAAAAAATGTATGGTCCCTTGAGATTGGTACCTATTGAATTAAGATGTACAATCTACATTACAAGCATGAAAATAAAATTATCCCCCGGCTTTGAAGACGTGTACTTCAAACTGTCTTCTCGGTCTTCAACAAGCAGAATTTTTAAAGACGGGTGGGTAATAAAAATAAATACGTGAAAAAGAGCGGGAAAAACAATTGTAAAGTATAAAGCAAAATTCCGTAATAACTTACCACGTAGCCCCTGAAAAGTAAACGTCACTTGAGGTTGATCTTGCGGTTTAAGATGCACAAAGTGTATAATAAGCGTAAAATAAGGACATCCTTTGACTTTGAAGACATATTTCAAACGGGGATGTTAGTTCTCTACGAGCAGAACCACGCTGAGCCTTGGATCTACCTGAAGAAATGTGAATCAAATTTCAAGCGCATATCCAGGTGACGTGTGCTTCCGGTTACGGTTCCAGTCATAAAATTTTCATTATTTCCTTTTGTCTCCCGTATCATAGCCGTGACAGATTGTGTCAAAGGTTCCTTTACTCGATACTCTGCACCCACTGCTGATCCTTTTTAAACCATGAACCGAAACTTGATCTAAGTTTTTAAAAAAGTCGTAAAAGTATCTTTTATTTAAAACCGCCGGGGGAATCTTTAATGGTCTTCCCGGAAGTCACTGGTGATCGGAAAGTGCGAGTTGCATTAATTTATTATTTTAAAATTAGACCGCGGATTGAGCCCGGGGCAGTTGCATCGTTGTTTCATTCGGGCGGGAGCCCAGTAGCCCGCTAGGGTCTACATTGTTGCAGTTTACGACTTTACACTTGAGTACGATCCCAATCAGCGTCATTGTTGTCCGTTACCGGTTTACGACAAAAAAAGATGCTCTCTTTTTGATTGGCGTGACGAATCATTTGTGCGGCGTGTCATAAAAACCCATAAAACTGGCAAAACACAGTTTTATCAGAAAATGAAAGCTATCCTATCGATTTTCAAAATCGCGCGCCGCTGAGTGACAGAAACTACCCGGCCGAAACGAGTGTAAATCTAATTCCAAGGGTGAGTTTTGCACCCTCCGATAACTGCAGGCGAGAAACTGTGACTTTTATAGGTCATTTTATTCCGCATCTATCTCTGCACCTCGTCGTCCGCCAAGCTATGAAACTGCACGCGCCGTTTCCTCAATTTTTCCATCGTGAACCGTTCCTCGACACATTGAAATTTGACAAAGTAGCTCCGAGGTTACGGTTTAGCGCGGGAAAAAATGGAAATATGATATACTTAAATTTTACGACGTACTATTTGATCAATATTAGGGTGACGTTTCCCGTAAACGAGGAAGAGAGAAAAAAATCTATTATCATAAATTCGCGGGTGGAAGGAGATTAGAATCGAACTGATTGGGCGCAGAGTCGTATGGAGCGAAGGGTTGATACCCCTTTTTATCTGACAGTCCATCACGGGCATATGAACACGCACGAATTTTAGTAGCGAGAGAAATTTGATTTTAACCAGGGCTGGAACCCTCTCCCCCGCGGTTAAGCCGTTCGACCGTACTAACTCGGACGAAAGTGGTGACGGGTCTTATTCTTGAATCGGTGTTACTTCATCCCATTTCTATCGCACCACGCCACACGATCTATTTATTACTTCTAGCCTTTTCCTTTGGCATCGTGTCATCATTCACAACTACCAAGAGTGCAAACAGTATCGTACATGAGATTGACCAAAAGAAACTCAGGGAATTTTCTGGTGAGTCAATTACGATCTGAGAACAAATTGGACTAAATTTTGCAATGAGACACTACTTTTTTTGGATCACTGTAGATTCAGCAACATTAGTATCGATATGGAAATAGGCAGTACTTTATGAATGAGCCAAAAATAGTAGTTCCTTGTTGCAAAATGTACCTAGACATGATTGGATTTCAGCAGAATGGAGTCTTTTTTTTCTGCAAACAAGGGCGCATGGAGTTGTTCCGCATAAGCACCACTAGACTAATGGTTCTACGTCGGTAACTGGACCATAGGACCAAGTCTAAACCTAAATTAAGTCCAGTAGTTTCTCTTCAAATCTAGCTAAGGAAACGGTTCACAAAACAGGAAATTCCAAAGTCAACGAGATATTAGCCGAGTATGTTTAAAACGGTCAAGGCATCTTGATGAGCCTACTTTTTGGTAGCTCTACCGAATTTTCTCACCCCTACAAGTCGCTAACGAACCGGTCATAAAATCAAATTTGGTGGCGTATTATACGGCTAAAATCTCCAAACAGTACAGCCATTCACTAAAAGATGTGCTGCTTATTAGGTCATTCAAAACACCTCTCGCAACCAATAAAACGAGTTATTGCAATCGATCCCTCCTCGCGTCAATTTATTCCTTGAACATAACCCTCACCTGGTCAATCTTGGATCACTACTACTCTCGTGTAAAATACGGAGACCAAGCACGTATGAGTGAGTGTATCACTCGAAATCACAACGACACTCTCATAAAATACACGGGACGACCGTGTGTTCTGGACTTTCTCAACTCGACACCACTTTTGTGTCTACCTTAACCTTACCATAAAATCTGAAGGAGTCATTCATTATCCTGATATGACATAAAAGCGGGCGTTTTGAGGAGTCCGAACTGAACCGTTTTGCGCCCCGCTCGGTAGCGCGGGGAATACTGCCATGCTAAGGAAGAACACCGTATGAGCCTTCAGGCGTTGCCATACTTCCTGCGACAAATCACTAATTTTCAGGAAAGTTTTTGAATCTTTTTCTTCCAATTTGTCAGATAATTTTGTTCAGAATATACCCTGAATTTTCTGAAAATTTCAAGGAAAAGTATACATAACTTTCCTAAAAAATAAATCTTTCTTGAGAGGAAATTTGACAACCCTCGAATGTTCATACGGCGTTCTTCCTCAGCGCGGGAGAATACACCGGAGGAGCTTTAATTATTTCAATCAGAATGGGCAAAGTTGATCGTAAAAAAAGCATAAACTGGACAATACACTTGGCTCGGATTTTATGACGTGTTCCGGTCAAGCTCCTTAAGTGTATCAGTCGCGGCGAAAACGGGATCGACGCGGAAATGAATAGAGATATGCGGAAGCTGCTTTCGCCTCCCTCGCTCCGGACGAACCCATAAAAACACGGCTCGACACAGTTTTATTTGTTCGTTCACCCCTTTCCACCTCTCTATCCCTGAATTGCGATGATGATGAATCCCCCCCTGAATCGTCAGCGGAGAGGCCGTTTTTAGAAATCCGACTCTTTTAAAATGGTCCATCGACGTAGCGGAAAGGGTAGCGGACATCGAGACGATACAAAAAAAAATAAAAACATAAAAAAATAAAAAAAAATCTACCGCGTGGCAGTTTCCTAGCAGTGTATATGTTTCATTCAGATGCTCTGCCATAAGAATGACCTCAAATTCGACTTCCTGGCTGCAAATAGCGGCAACGTAAGCAGAAGACCGAGAAAGGCTGCCAAAAAAGACGCTTAATTGGGGTTCCAGGAACCCAGGAACCCGGTTCCTCCTTGTGGGCGACGAAAGGGACGCCCAGTGAAAAGGTGGCAAAACGGGGTTGAACAAGAAATGAGGGAATGCGAGGGTATAGAGGAGCTTTGGGAAGACAGGAAAAAAATTTATTTTCTGTAGTCCAAAACTTAGAAGGGTTACTAACTCGCTGGTTACTTTCACAGAGTTAGAAGCTATATATATAAAGGTTTTGTTTCGTTAGTAAGTTATATGATAACATTTCTAATTTATCTATAGGTTAAAAATATAGTAAGTTGTAATTTGTTTAGCCAACTTGCGTTTAAAATCAGCATAAAGCTAAAAAAATTGGCAAAAATCGGCTGAAAAAAAAAGGTCATTGGCTGAAAAAATTACAACCCGTGCGTCTACCGCGATCTGTTTGTGAAAATATAAAGTTCAAGTATGGTGACGGTAAGGGTCGCGGCGAGAGTCAATATTTTTCAGCAAACTGAAAAATAAAGAAACAATCTAATATTTGCCAAATGCATGATGTTCAGATGACGTGAATACGTGGGCTTTGAAGCAAAAATAAAAAATTAAAATAAGAACGCTCGAATATGAGTCCAGACTTAAAATTAATTGAGTCCAGCCTGGAAACAAAATAAGAACGAGAACCTGGGATCACACTCTTATTCCCCCATCTAGCGCACGCACACTCGCAGGGGAGAGATGAGTGAGTGGTCAGTCGAAAGATGGCCAAACCAAACATATGCATGATAAGTGGGCGTCGTCCGAGATAATCCCAGCCATCCCGCGTAAATCCTGACAATCCTCCTTTCCCATTTTCTTCATCGAGGAAATTTGTCTGCTTGAGAGGCCGTGAGCGCTTCGGTTCCGTGCTTTAAGCTGCAGGAGTTGGATTCTCACGGTCCGCGCTATTAATCCCAGTGGCGAGGCGTGAATGATCGATTAATCGATATTTCCCCATTTGAAGCTATGTTAAAGAATCGATTATCAAGGTATACCCTGTTTATCAATCCTTTCCTATAGGTTTAAATGGCGGATGAATCGATATATCGCAAAGCACACTGATTAATCCCTGGGACGGACAGGGGCTGAATTAAAAATTAAGCAGGGACCTTGAGGAGCCTGATGAGAGACTCCTCATTTCCCTATAATTTTAATCTTTGCTCGGATTAACGGGCACACATACTGTGAGTAGGTGGGCTGTTTATTCAAGAATTCCCTTGTTATTATCAGTGTCTTTACGGGCCCTTAGAAAAGATCCCGATGGACATATTTATATTGTACGGCCGGGATTAGAGTTTGGAGACTGCCCGTGTTTTCATTCAAAAAGGACAAGTGCTTTGCATTTCAAAAGAGCGCTTTCGCTTTCAGGGGTACATTTGTTTCCAGCACCTCATGAAAGGTGAGTTATTGCGCCGTGCTGAGGAAGAACGCCGTATGAACATTCGAGAGTTGCCAAATTTCATTGGATAAAATGTTCATTTTTTAGGAAAGCTATGAATACTTTTCCTTTCAGTTTTCAAAATCTTCAGATAAAATTGTGAACTAAATTATATAAAAAATTTGGAGGAAAATATTCATAAATTTACCAGGAAATCCGCGTTTCATGAAAGGAAGTTTGGCAACGCCTGAAGGTTCATACGGCGTTCTTCCTTAGCATGGCAGTATTGCGCTTGCCTCCTTTTCTCCTCGTTTTTTTTCTCTCGCTTTTTCTCGTCTTGAATCGGTCGCTATAAAACGGAGCCATTACCGACCTTCAAGTGGGCTTACGTTTTTGTTAATAAGCGAGCGCACTAAGATTTGAGAAACGTAAAACATAAAGTGCCTTTGTGTAAATAAAATTAAAAGTAGGGAGGTGCAATCGACTTTCGTCCTTCCCCCTGCTCTCTCGGTTGATATTTGAAGCTTTAATTTTGTAAAAGCTAGGAGCTCTTTTGCTTCTCCCGTAATGTGATTATTTTTTACAGATTATGTTTTTTGTTTGTGTGAATGAACGCTATTCTTGAAAAATGGGGGTTGAAGGCAACCTGATGGATTATTACGTCTGTCATAAGTAATATTCGAATTTTGCGTTCACAGACATCTATTTCTGTTCGCATATTGCACTTAAGAAATTAAAAATCAATTTATCTTTTGCTTTTAGCATCAGTAGCGATCTTAGTAAACTTATTTTTTCGAAAAAATTTAATTTAAGATCTAAGGCTTATTTTTCTAGAAAAATTTAAAACCATTACTATCAGGAGTGAAAATGTAAACGGGGTTTGTACGCAAGGCGATGGGTTGTTTTTGAACTCATGGCTCAACGTAAGTGAAAAGATGCAGGACTTCCTGAATGCAATGAACAATACGCAGTTCAGAAAGGCAATATTGAAAAAGTAAAATGGAAAAAAATAACGACCAGACACGAATGGTCCACCGATTTCATTGAAGTTACCCATCGCTCATTATTTGCGGAAGAACACTATTAATATCATAAATTTTGTTAATTTCAATTTAATTCGCAGCAAAACTATAAATCCCGAAAAAATGAAAAGGCAAGAACAGGTTCCGTCTCTTGTATCAACACGCGAGCGGTTTCAGATGTGCGTTTCATAAAAGGAACACGTGATCTATAGGTGACGCGCGATGAAAGAAAGAGGGGTACGAAAAAAGATAACAATAAAAAACGAAAGTACAAAAAAACATACCGTTTAAATAAACACCACAAATTTAATATATTTCGAATAGGGAATGCACGTGGATGAAAAGTTACTCTCGGAAATGGAAAAGTAAATAAACGGAGAGCCGCGCTCAATGTAGGTGGAGTATTTATGTTGCACATATTACCCATTAAATGTTTAAATATGAATATAATAGCTGAAAAATATACGGAAGCGCGTGAGGGGTTAGGAAAGGGGAAAAAGCAATGCCTCTACCCTCAAAAGTTCGCTCACGTTCAGAGGAGCTTGCGGTTGAGCGCACAAAAGACAAGATAATAATCTGATGCAAAATTATGCAAAATGAAACGCTACCGTTTTATTTATTTTTTTTCACCCCGACCCGTCCCGCGTGCAACCCTGCCGCCCCAGTCCCAGACCTCGCACCCTGGCGCATCCTCAATAGTCGACTCGAGTTATTATTTTTTTCCAAGGCTTTTCAATAGGGATGCCGCATTTTTTCAAGCATTTTTTTTGTATGATTTTTTTGTGTCTCTTTTTTTTGCCGGAACTGGGGGGACAAGTTCCGCGACAGCGAGGGTAAGGTGCAGAGCCTCTGTGGGTTCCGGAACATCTGTGGAGTCAGATTAAATCTTTAATCAAGGATAACAAGAGTAAACAAAGTAAATAATTTTATAAAAAGAAAGCGCGAGCCCCCGTTTGAACCCGGGAGGGGTTGCTCCAATTTTACAATTATTAGACCGTAATAGGGTTGTAATTGGCGCCGCAAACTGCGTTTAGATTATTTTTTACCACTTATTGTTGCCCGTATCTGGGGTTTTTTGTTCGTTGCACATTGACACTTGTTAATCCGTTCCATCTGACTTTCTTGATATAGATCTGTGACTCAGAAGTAAGATTCGATTTTATCGCTCCATTCTGCGGTGTTTGTTTCAAATGGAGGTTAATCCCAAAGGAAATTTTTTATGAGACAGACTTACTCACAGCTGATTCACTTAACGTGATATGGTTCCTCTTCTTTGCACATGTGCGCGTAGCAATTGTGATTTTTAGTGATGTCGATATGATTAAATTCATTGGCATTAAAAAAAGGGGGGAAATGTCCTCCGCACAACCCACCAAAACCAAAAATTAGCGAATAGAAAAAAAAAAACGAGTTAATAAATCAATAAATCAGCTAGATACACTCAAAATTCATCATGTCATTAGCGTATTATTTTATGTATAAGAATTTTTATCTAATCCAAGCTTATTCAGAATCAAACCTTTACATGTTAGGTGGTTACGTTGGTCCATAGAAGTCTGCATTTTATGATAAAAGTAATTTTTCAACAAAAAATCATTGCTAATAGAATTCATGAACAATTTGATAATAACGAAATTAAAACTAAAAGGAATCATTTTTGGAAATTAACCTACTGATTTTAGATAAAAACTGGACGAAAGAAAGTAACTACACTTCAACATTGCTAAATTTCTACTCGAAAATGGTATTTGTACAGGAAAACTATCGAGCGTTTTTTAGTAAAAGTTTCACTGTTTTTTCTTTCGGCTACTCACAAAATATCAAGAATTTCGAAGAACAATTTCTAAGTCGTGCTCTTAATAAAATGTGAGTTTATTAATCCAATTTTACAGTATTCAATTAGAGTTATTTTCTTTCGTCTGAAGAACGACAAAACAGGCCGAGCAACGATCAATCACAATCAAGATAGGTTCAAAAGACGGCTCCGGCAAACATCATTGTTTTTGCCCTTGCGAATATTTGGGATCACCAAAAAGATTTATCGCGTCAAATTATTCAGCAAGGATCTGGCGCGATGACTTCTTGAGCTTACTCAGGGGATGTGACCTTTCCTTTCGCCCTCCGTAAGTCTCGACAGTATTAAATACCGATATTTCAAATAGGCGTGCCCACTAATGAGCCCATTCTTGTCATGATAATGAGTGAGCACAAAGAAATGGTCCTAATAATTATTGCTTCACGGTGATTATTCATTAAAAATCAGTATGTGGAGGGGAATATTGTTTTCCGCGGTAAAACATTTGAACACTTGCTTAAGTGATTTTAATTCAAAAGTCAAATAAAGCTATTCTCTCCATTAATGCTTATTTATGCTCCATGGTAGAAAAAATAAAACCTGATCCGTAATGTACAAATTACTCGAAATACATCATTACGTGAAACAAATTATAACTTTCTCTATACTGATCGTCGGTCATGATTTGCGTTCTGCATGCGTTAACTTCGATTTAAATTAATATAATTTTTACTATATGCTCTCGAAGTCAGGTCTTTTAAAGTTGTTTCACTGTAATGTTTCCCTTAGAGGAGCTTACAAAGCATTTTTTGGTTGCGAACACCCTGTTTATCCATCCTTTACCATAACTTTAACTGGCAAAATGTGTATATCCAAAGCACTCCACGCCACTGATAGAGAGCTTATCCATTCATAGTGCCCGCTTCACACTCAGACACGATGTTGATCGCAATACTTGGATACGACTATTCGTGTTCCGAGGTTGGCCATATTGCATATACAAAACACCGAAGGCGCGTTGTATTCCGAGCTGAGCCCTTAACGGTCATGCTTGGATGCAACTATACTCGTGTTTTACGGTTACTAGGTTACATGCGCAAAACAATGAGGACGGGTTGATGCGTCGGTTTTAATTGCTGTGACCATAATGCGCGTCATGATACAAGGTCAAGGCCTGAATGCAACTATTCGTGGTCAAAGGCTACTCGGATTGCATATGCAAGACACTGAAGGCGCATTGACTTTCCCCATACGCTTGAGACGCTCGAAACGAAATCTTAGTAAAATGATGCCCCAATATGGTAGAAAGCAGTGGCGACAGATGACAATCTTTCAAGCATTCTGGACATATTAATCAAACTTTCATTTATTTTTAATGTGAAGAGTGCCTGAAAAAATGTTAAGGGAGTTTTCCAGAGTGTGTGTCAGAAATTTTTTTAACTTCACAAAGTAATATGGACAGAATATCGGTGGAAAAAAGACAAAGGGAAGTAGCGGAAAATTAACTTAAAATTTCAGTACATTTTTCCTTGCTATAATTGATTTTTAAAAACTTAAAAGGTTAAAGCACTAAGAAGGAAGCCATAAAAGACTGATTTCCTTCCATATGGCATTAATTGGTGCTTCGTTTTTAAATAATTAGCCTCAACATTTTTCATTTGTAAGCCTGTAAACTGACTATAGTAGGTTGTTCACATACTAACGACCGATTTCGAACCGATTTACTGTTGTAGAACTGCTTTTCTGAAAACATATTCACAAAAAATGAATACCGTGATTTCCGGACAAGGTGAGAGGGTCGAAAATATCAGCAAAGGGGGTGCGGCTGCATCCCCGTGGGAGGGGGGGGGGGGGGTGATCTGCGTATACTATTTAAAGTTTCAAAATCGGTGGGTGACCGCTCAAGTCCTTTTTCATTGATGAGCATTTTTCATGCACCCATGTTAACACCCTCACCATGAGGGATGAATTTCAGCGAGAACAATATGTGGTTAGAATCGAGGGGTGGTAGTTTTTAGCAATTATTACCCCATTGAGTTTTACGCTTATCAATTTAACCCATCTCTCATTGGCATAAGTCTTACACTGCGTGAAAAAACATCCCTTGAGACGCATGCATCAATGATGCGGTATATCTTGCCATTGTGATTCTCTATTTGGATATACGCTCTTCCTCTTACATATTTTTTTTATTTTTATCCAGCGGACCTCATATTTATACCATGCATTTAACGACTTTAGAGCAAAATTGTTATTCACATTCTGCTTTGCGGGGGCTCTGGCAAAAAATTATTGGATTTGCAATTAAAATTTCTCAAAATGTATGAGTTTTTTTGTGCTTGAGAAGCAAGAAAAACACGGCTTGCAAAGAGAAAACCATTGCGTGGTCAATGTAAGGGAGGATGAGGTGATAAGTGTTGATGGGTAAGGTAAGATGAATGGGAATGGTTGGTTGGCCGCTTAAAAAGGTAAGGTTGGTGATTTTGGTCTATTAGGTGGGCTCATAGTTCGCAATGCTCGATACACAGAATCAGCTCTAAGTCGTGATTTTTGATGTAGTATCTGCGTGGCTTCAAAAAACGTCTCATGGATCAGCCATACATGCAAGAAAAGTAGATGTGAATTTTATCATTGAATCAATAGTATACACATCTTGGATTAATGGGGAGGTTAATGGGATAACTTGGAAGAGGGATTGCAAATTGCCAAGGACCTCGGGAACTTTGTGTCAGATGAGTTGGAAACTTGTACAGTTAATGACTGTAACTGAATGTCACATCATGCTCGTGCTTTTCTATTGACATAGGCGTTTCAACATGAATAAGCAATTCATGTGTCAGTGGAAGACTCACGGGCCATTTTAATCGCTACAAAATTGCCTCGTGAGTCAAACATGCTCTAATACTTCACCCTTCGCTACTCATACGTGACATCTTTTCATCGATTAATTGCACAGAAAGCTTCTTTTGTTTATTGCCGCCCAAGCAACGTCTAAGATTCAATGTTGACATTCCACAGTATTGCAAGATCGCCATCAGGAAAACGCTTCGTTTTCATTGAGGGAATTGAATACTTGGAAATAAGTAAAAATGAAACATACACTACTGTAAGACAAATTCTCGGTTGATTGTAACGTCATGTTTGTAGAGTAACACATTTCCGTAGGACCTTTTGCATTCCTAAATTTTGAACGACTCTCTTTTATTATTTATTCCATGACATGCACTTGAATAGGACATGAATAATTTAAAAATAGGATGAAACATTTTAAGCATGTAGCATTTCTGATGAACAGCATTTAGAAAAGAAGAAAAGGTTCTCAAAATATTAAATATTTCTGTGCATCTCTTATTTGTTTTAGAATCAAAATGAATTCATAAAACTCTAAAATTGGCAAATAAGTACACACTTAAAAATGTCTAACAATCCTGTACAAGTTGGGTTAAAGTTCAAAAAATCCTTTTGGATTCCAAGAAACGAGATACTTAGTTTTCAAAATTACTAAATTTCTCTCTTTTATTATGACGCAATAAGAGTCATTAGAATTGAAATGTATAAAAGAGACTAAAAATATGAAAAAGGTGAAAATCCCAACCGATACTTCAAAATCATACCTACATGATATGTAGAGCCCAAACTACTACCGGACATCTGTTTTTTTGAATTAGCATAATTTTCTTCTAAAATTAGAGGTAAACTAACACGAACTTCCCAAGTTTGAATACCTTGTTGGCTTACGTCACAATCCGGCAACAGAGCGACCGTATGGTTGTTGGTTACCGCTGGGTAAAGTTCAATAAAGATGGTTTACCTTTAACCTCCCCCAACATGCAGGGCCTCCGAAGTAATTAAAGCTAAATAATTATGCAAAGTTCGTGGCACGACGAAACTTGAGCAAGTCGATTTTCTTATACCTGTGAGCTTATCACTTAATAATTTCCCGATGTCATGTCTCCAAGGGCGGACAATGGTGACTTGAGGGAGCTTAGACTTGCATGCGTGTGCAGGGAACAGCTTGTGTCTCTCCCTCGCCACGGGAGCTTCGTGCCATGTGACGTTAACCGAGGAATTCTTGCTGTTCAACTTCGATGGACTTAGTCATATCGGGAATATGATAAATTGCGGGAATTTTCAATTAAGGACATAATGTATGCAGCCTTCAATTAGTTTACGCAATAACCGCAACACCACGCGGATTCTTGGGCATCATTGTTCGCCCTCCTATGTATGTATAAAATACGTTGTTGCTTCTTGTTGAGGTGTCAGTAATTTGGACCTTCGAAAACGTCAATAAATTATCATCATTTCGGTTATTCTTGGTATAAGTATTTAGTCTTACATGTGAGCACCGTTCAAAAAAAAAAAAGAGTTATTCATTATAAGATTAAATCCTTTGTAGGAAAACCTTGTATTCTTGCATGGTAACTTCTCCTAGACCAATGCCATGTAAATGACCTTTGATTGTAATTTTGCAAGGGATTAAGTCTTTGATTTTTGAAAATGGTCAGATTCGTCAGAGGTAAAATTTGGCGATTTGGATCATTTTTCGACTTGTGCTGCTCGAAAGAGGGTTAACTGTGGGATTTTTATATGATTGGATCTTCTACATCGATGAACCTTGAAAACAATAAAGTGCAGAATCGATTTATTAATTTTGATATGAGGAATAGGAGGGACGTGCTTCTTAGAAAGTTGTTGTTTTAGACGTGAGGCGTAGATGTTCAATTTATAATTCTCCTAAATAGGAAATGAGATAATTTATAGGACACATTCGGCTCGAAGATGAGAGGTGACATCTTTCTTTTTCTCCTTTTTTTTTGTACAACGACTCATTATTCAAAATTGACAAATTAGAACGAGAGAGTGACATGTTTTCAGCCGAAGGCTTATGTATACATGCTTATGAGAGGAGACATATATATGTTGTGAACTTTTCCACATGCATTTGCAAAATTGTATCGAAAAGGTGTATAAAGGGATGGATTTTGAATTTTTTTTTGGAACTCACTTTTCTCTTTTAGTATCATTTCATTCACCGTTTCCAAGTACTTTCAGAGCAGGAGTATAAGTCTTCACTAAATGAATTAATTTCAGCATGGCGGGAAAGGAGCCGCAAAAATGAGACGAATGCACGAAACGGCGAGAGGCGCCCCTTCTGTCGCTCCGGCTAATGGAGCCGTGTTATTTTTTCTACCGGAATTGGATCAATTCATCATCGAATAAATTAATCTCAGACGTTGAAAAATCGTATGTTTATACGATGCGCCGGACCCACTTCAGTCGGGCCCGAAATTGCCTCGTCATCCGACTACTTCAAAATATTGGATGGAATTATTACCGATCCAGCAATACGGCTATGATTCTAATTTTTGAGCCTTGTTCTCCGGACTCACCACTCTGCCGTCCTAAGAAAAAACGGTGCATGAGCATTCGAGAGTTGCCAGATTTCCTTCGATAAAATTTTTATTTTCGCGAAAAGTTATGCATATTTTTTCTAGGAATTTCCAGATATTTGAGATTAAATTGCGGACGAAATCGTCTGAAAAATTTGAAGAAAAATATCCATAAGTTTACCAGGAAATTCGTGTTGTATCAAAGGGAATTTGGCAACGTCTGAAGGTTCGTACGGCGTTTTTCCTTACCACGGCAGATTGGTCCCCGGGACCCATGATTAATGTTGAGCTTCATGCTAAGTTCCGATCCGAAAATCCCCAGTCATCCCTTGGTCATTGTGCACGGATTTAACGAGCTTATACAGTTTGTGTACAGCCCTCCGCTCTCTCGCGTGCCGATAGCACGCATCCGGACACCAATACGCCTTTTAATCTTTTTATTTTAAAAGACTTCATTGTTAAGTGGCAGTGTTTCCGTTCGTATTGTTTTCCTCGCAGGGGCTCGTGCCGAGACGTCTGTGCCCGAGCCGTGTTTACAAATAGGTGTATAAATAAAAGCGCTTTTAATTTTTGACACGCGTCCTAGCCACAAACAATACGCCACGGTCAGCGTTTCACCACCTCGGTTTTTTATACCTTTTTAATTAACCGACGAGCGGACACGGCGAGCGTACGCTCAAATGCCAAAAAAACGGAGGCACGATCCGGTACTGAACGCACGTGGTTGGGCTGTAATTGCCTTTTCTTGTTTACGCTCAGGTGCTTCAACCCTTGCTTAAGGGATTTTTTTCCGTCGAGTCGAAATCGACGGAGTGTGTAATTCGTATGAATATTACAAAAGCTGGCCTGGGACGACGCTTTTTTGTGGTTGTGCATTTTTAAGTAATCAAAAGAGCAAGAGACGGCTCTACCTTAGGTTAGGTCAGTCACTACCTAACCTTTAATTATTCAAAAATGACTAGCTGCTGACCTACGGACCCCGCAAATTCGAATCATTGTAATGTAGCTGACGAGGACCATGTTTTGTCAGCTTCGATAATTAAAGCTATAGTTAGTTAGTTAGTTAGTGTCTTTACGTTGATATCTACTTTATATCTATAATAGCTTTTTGTTTCCATGCCTTCCCTCTTTTTTAAAAATTTTGTCCGATCCATTCTTTGCTGAAAACAATGTAGGTATATCAATATTTTAAACAGTTTCGGTGTCATTAGGGTATCAAATCGTCAAATAAAAATGATGAAAATCTAATAATTCACAGATTGAACCTATTTCTGAGTTAAGGCAAAATAATAACTTCAGATCGAACAATATTTTAAGTGGTCAATTATGTCAACCAAGTAGTCTACTTGAATTTGTGCTCAAGTATTTTAGTTTTACCAGAAGACCGCCCAGTTAGTCATGTTATATTTTATGATTTTACACCAAAATCAGCTCAGAAAATGTTTGAGGCCATCTTCATTTTTTTCCGCATATGTGTATCATATTCTTTACCATCAACTCTTAAGCTAAAACTTCCACGGGGCGATTTTCAGTCCCCAATGCCAGGATGCAAAGTTGACCTCGTTTAATATTTCAGACTAAAGCTGCGTTTCATCCCTAAAAAATGGTCCTGCAGTTGACTTGACGGACAGTCGTGAGATAGGGTTCAAGATTCGGACGAAAAAAACATCGAATTTGAATTTAGTTCAGTTCCTGCTCTTATCCTATTAAACATGGGACACCCGTGTACAAAGGGCAGGCCTTTCCTGCTGTAACACCAAAAATACCATGAAACTGTCGCGAATGGAAAAGCCGTCGACAAGGTGGCCACTTAAAAAGCCATTATTCCGGTCGCTCGCAACTCCCAACAGAGCAGAGGGACGAAGGGCAGCGGGCAGTCGCCGAGAGAGAAGATTGACTGCGATAAGTCAAGAGGGTGAAGGAAAGTCACAGCCAAGATCATCCTCCTTTACCACCATTCAAAGGAAGAACACCGTATGTACTTTCAGACGTTGCCAAATTTCTTATAATTTAATAATAAGACGTTTCCGAGAACTCACGAGTATTTTTCTTCTACTTTTTCCACGAACTTATTTCGCGATTTGATGGCGCAACACGAAACAGAGCGCATAGAGAGTGCATAAAGAGTGCACATTTTCATTAGGGGATAACTCTGCCGTGCTGAGGAAAAACGTCATATGAGCTTTCAGGCGGTGCCTAATTTTTTCTGGCAAATCACTGATTTTCAGGAAAAGTTTTGAATACTTTTCTGCCACTTCCTCAGATAATTTTGTTTATAATTTGATCTAAAGTCGAATACATAATTCAGAGCGAAAACGGGGTGTTATTGCTAATTTAGAGCGAAAATGGGGTGTTTTTGGTGTATTTTTTGCAAGTGTATTAAAATTATGTAAATCCATAGTGTAAAATACATTAATACTGTAAAGTAGTTGGTATAAATAAAGAATTTCATTCATTCAATTTGATCGAAAGTGTCTGAAAATTTCAAGAAAAAATATTCATAGGTCTCCTCTAAAATGAGCGTTTTATCCGCGGAAATTTGGCAACTCTCGAAAGTTCATACGGTGTTTTGGAAACTGAGGCGTGGCCCTAACCTCTCGCGATACGGTCCGCGTTGGGTCAAGCCCATTTGCATAATACGCATCGCGAGACAACACTCGAAGACGGTGATCGAGCCGTGGGGTTTGCGTTGGCGCGTTTTGAAGGCGCTGGAACTGGAGCTTTGGCCTCTTGATCATCAATCTCATCGCGGATCCTCAAGAATTTCGCGGGCTCCGTCCCGAGGCGGGCCACCCCCTTCCCGACCGTCACCCGCGCGTGTGTTGCGGGTTGCCGTCCCAGCGCGGCGTCGGGCGCGTCACGGTCCCGCCGATCCTCCTGGTGTATAATTAATGATGCTGCGACCTATTCCTACCCCGTCGCCGTCCCAACTTGTTTCGCTTTATCTCCCCTTTCCCGCCGAAAGTCAATCCATTGTTTGTCTTCGCTATTGTTTATCTGCGACTATCACTCACTTTTCCGGGCCGGGTCGTCCCGCGGTTTCGACAGCTATCTTTGACTGTTTTAATTCTGTTTCGGAATCCTGCTTCATCAAAAATTTATTAAAAATTGAGTTACGTCGAATAAATTACTGTCTGGTACAGATTTCATTGGAAACTGTGGTTTTATAAGAAAACAAATTCCTTTGGAAACCCTGCGCTGACACCCCTCAACGACGTTATTGTACATTTTTTGGATTGGCATTCACATGGTTAGTGAGGATTATTGAAGAAAAAATATAGTTTTCAAAAAACATTTTGAAGCGCATATGGTCAATAATCAGGGCCGAGTTAAGGGGGTGGCCACATGGGCCGCGGCCCATGGCGGCAAATTAAGGGGGTGGCAAATTTTGCAATTTTTTTAAATTTAGGTATGAAAAGAAAATCGGATTCAGAAACAAAATTACAAACGAGAAAAGGCGACAAAAATCTCTCATCTCCTAAGAGTATAGTAATTTCTAATTTTGTCGTCTTTCGGTGATACAAGAGACACCATTTTTAATTAGTCGAGTTCAGAGAGAAACCAAACACGCAATTTTGCATGGAGCGGTGTGGCGCAAAAAGCAATAATGACGAGTACTGAAAAGGAGAAGCCCTCAGCGCGGCGGTCGGCATGTAACACATATTAGCACCTACAAGACTGCATCAATACTTCACGCATTGCGTCAAATACGGTGCGGTCAGTTGCGGCCGACGCGACGTGAAACGCATAGCGCCTACAATACTGCATGAATACTTCACGCATTGCGTCAAAAACAGTGCGGTCACCGTGAAACGCACAGCGCCTACCAGACTTCACGAATACTTCACGCATTGCGTCAAACGTAGTGCGCATGCGGTCAGCGCGGCGGCGGAAGTTAAAATTATTAAACCACATTTATGTTTGTTCTTGCATAGTTTTTACGTTCATTTAATTAGAAAGGGAAGGCCTTATTCACACAGAGATAGGTTTAAGGAACTCAACAAAGTTCCGTGAACTTTTGCTAGAAGTGTTGACACGGCTTTCGCAAAAAATGTGTCCAACACGAGTAAACGAGTCTTATGCACCCCTCCCCCTCTGGCACGTTCATTTGATGGTTTAATTGATGTTTCAAAACGAACGAGGAGGGGGCGGCAAAATACAGGCGGTTCATGGGCGGCAAACAGGTAAATCCGGCCCTGTCAATAATAATGCAAAGATCGTTAGTTCCTTATGGAAAAAGTTTCTGTTGGTGGCAAAAAAGGTCAGTAATGAGTCTCAAAAATGTTCTTCGCAAAATTTCATGAAAAAGTGAACATTTTGAATTTCAGCTTATGCTCTAGAAAATTTCAGAAACTTTTTAAATTTTCGTTGAAATTTCAAGTGACAAATTATCTGAAATTTCAAGGACGATCTCAGGACGCGAGCTATCATAAACGAAGACGGAAAGTCCATCCCTATAACATTTCCTTTTCCATTTACTGTGTCCTCTCCTCACATAACAGACTCTTCCAGAAAAGGCACAAAACAAAGACTTTTGATGGATAATATGCGTTAGTACAACCCCTTTTCAAGAATTAAAGGCAGTTTTATACTGCCCGCATTAATTTATTCATGTTTTTATGTTTTTAATGGTGATCATGGCGGCATCCTGTACCCCATACCTTTGAACAAAATTTCAAGACTCGTCCAAAATGGCTTTCTCGTATCCCGTGTCACATTGCGATCAAATAAGACATCCAATCGAATATTTTTCGCACATTCATCATCCACCCACTGCAAAATTTGTATCGCCTCTCAATTCAATTATACTTTCCCATGCAAAGAGCCTCACTACTCCAATGCAACCACTTCACCGAGAGAACCTTTAATTGATTATCAATGACGATTCATAACTCTCGCCCACCCCCCAAATCAAATCGGGCCGCGTAACCGCAACCGCAGATCAGACGCGAGATTATGACGTCACAAATGCGAAAGCAGCCGGGAGCGAGACGAAACGGACACTTCTGAAGTGGCGTGCGTCGCGGTACCTTCTCGAGACTATGTTAATAAGTCACAAATGAATCAATCGTTTTTAAAAAGAAAACAAGTCAATTTTTATATGAGCCCTGGGGTGCATCGAACTACATACAAGATAGGGTTGATGTAAACATGGACTTGATCCCTTTCGAAAATACTCGATGGAATAATCATTGTCTGCATCTCGGATTGATTCCGGGCGTTGTGTCGTAATGAGAGCGAGAGCGCACGCGCGACGAATGGAATCGGTGTCGAGCCCTGCGTGTGCGTGAGAAAACACCAGCAACGAGAGGCGCCAGGGGTGCGACGGGGTCCGCGAGGGTTTGTGACAAAGGGTTGATTGATTCGTCAGGAAACGCGATACATTTTTCCATGCCCACCGCGAGACGCTCCAGCCTCCACGTTTCTATTTTGTATTTCATAAACATACATGGTAACATAGGAAATTATGCCACTTGAACTGATTTCGCGCAACAGCTCATCATCCCTCCGTGTCCGCGCTGGTGCCGGTTTTACTTTAAAAATCAACCCTTTTCTTTAAACAAAAAAAATTAATGAAAACGCATGAAGGGGGTTAAGCAGTTACGAACGGTGCTATTTCACCTTCGTTTTCTGAGTTAGGGCACAGAATATCCTCTGATCAACGATAGGTATCTATCCAAGCATTTTTATCGTGCGTGACCAGCGGATCCAGCGGAGATTTAATTACTTGTTTTATATATTTTATAGAAACATGTATAAATTTAGAACGCCTCCTTCAAAAATAATATAATTATGAGTTACGGTTTATTTTTGTTTTTACAGATTCGACAGGTTTGGTGTATATTTACTGGCAATACGTCGCACGTCTGGAATAGGCGTATGTGCGTAAAATTTTTCCTGGGATATAGAACCATCGTAACGGATTTTTGGGTCCGGTTATTTATTCCGGCACATCTGAGGCATTTATTTTAATTCATTATAATTTTTTTTTTTTTTTTTTTTTTTTTTTTTTTTTTTTTTTTTTTTTAGAAAAGTCTGCATTTTTACTCATTCACGAAATTTTGAAATGTATAATCAGTAAATTAAAACTGTCATGGGGAATCGTGGTCTACTAAATTAAAAAACACATATTCTTCATTCCCTAGTGTATGCGCGAGAAAAAAAAACACAATATTCGACAGGAATCATAAGTCTAGCAACGCTGCTTCACTGCGATGACACGACGCCTCCCTAAAGTCGACCCGATACCCTTACGATTTAAATTTTAAAGTGGCCCGAAAAAGTTTCGCCGGCTCGTGCGCTGGTTTGTCATGCGGCAGGTCGGCCGGAGCCTCTCCCGCTACGCTATCCCCGCCCCTCCCGCAGATTTTGGGTGCGTTTGCCCTATCATGTGCTATTAATGATTGTCGCGAGGTGCTCTTGAAAATATTTTCATTCGCCACGTGACCCCTCGATTGTCATATTTGTCTCATTTGCCAGCCCCGCATGACCCCTCAGGGCAGGGCCCCCTCGCGCCCTGCGCATCAAACAATTGTCGCATACTTCACAATCGTCCAGATTGCATGGGGCATTGCACGAGACCTCCTCCTTCAAAACTATTCAAAATGATATGGTTGGTGAATGAAAATCGTGGTTGAAGCATGGATAGATGCCATGTAATATGAGGTTGAAAATTTTTAGGATCGGCATAGAAAACAAATGAAAGAACAGAAGTTAGATAAATATGCTGAAATTTTCGTTTGCTGCAAAAATTTCTTCTTCCTCTTCTTTACTTCTTCTTCTTCTACTTCTTCTTTTCTTCTTCTCTTCTTCTTCTTCTCTTCTTCTTCTCTTCGTTTTCTTCTTCTACTTCTTCTTCTTCCTCTTCTTCTTCTTTTCTTCTTCTTCTTCTTCTTCTTTTCTTCTTCTTCTTCTTCTCCTTCTTCTTCCACGAACGACTAGGGCATAGCCGTGTTTGTCAGGCCATCCAGTACCAAGCACAATAAATTATACAATTTTAAAAATTTAAAAACCATTAAAAATAAAGGACTCGTCAAATCAATAAAAACAGCAATAAAATCCTCAAGCATCCTCAGGAGAAGAGAGCCAGCTGTGTGTCCATCTCTGTGCAAAACTTTAAGGTTACTTATCCAGCCAGGGACTTGCAAATAATTTGAAATTTAAATAATACTCGAACTGCCTTTTTTCCACGTTTCACTGAGCAAGTTTTCTTCCAGTATTTTTCAATTGTACTTTTCCAACATAGCAAGCATATAGTATGTACTAGGGGGCTACGCCCCCTGGCCGCTACGCGGACCAACCCCCTGACGGCGCTCCGCGCCATCAATGGGCCGCTTCGCGGCCCTATTTTTACCCTCCTATCAGTGTTAGTTTTATTTTTCCCCTAAAAACTTACGATATGAGGCATACTTTAATTTTAAACTTTACTTAAAATTACTTTAAAATTAAAAGGACGCGTTTGGAATGATTGCTTGATGAAATATTGGAGTAAAACAATGAACAATGATAATCAGGGTAATAATTAGGACCTCTTTAGTCGGGGATCGAACCCACATCGTGTTTCAAGCAGACGCATACGCTTTCGATGTCTTAGACAACTCGGCCACCGCTTGACATTTGATAGACGGCGCGAATCTTGTGTAGATAAGTGTAGAGCTGATGCGCAGGCTACACAGCTACTTCGCAACCTCCTCGACCACTGCGCATCCTCCCGCGCATAGCGGTAGCAGTACCGGAGCATTCTGTAAACTCACACACTTTTATAACGTGATTTTAAAAAAACCTGGGTCCTTTTTCCAAAATCTGATTACAGCGGGCTCATCTAGGGCCTATTACCTGTCGATTTACGCAAAAATCACGGAAATCGGCCCGGTAGAACGCTCAAACGAACTATGACAAAAAGTATAAATTTACATTGTTTAAATGGGAGAATTCGCAACTTTACCACGTAATATAAAAAAACCTGGGCCATATTTTGAAAATCTGAAAAGAGTTGGCTTATCTAGAGACAATTGCCCGTCGATAGCCGCAAAAATCATGAAAATCGGCCCGGTAGAACGCTGGAACTAAGCGTTACCAGTTTCGCAAAATTAGGAGGCCTCGGAGCTTTATAGTATAGATAGATAGTATATTAACAGTAAGTAAACTTTAACTCATTTCAAAAGCCGCAATGTTAAACGTAGATAAGAGATTTTCAATATGATGGCTAAAAAAAGCTTAAGGCCCTAGTCTCGTGTAAATCCAAACGTAAGATTGGATAAAAAAATATGTCCCGATTGCCCTCTCCCACGTGTAGCTTTTCTTCCTCATTTCTGAGATTTTTCCTAAAAATATAATGCTTTTGCACTCTCCATTTTAACTTAAATTTTTTTGTTTTTCTTTTTCGTGGTTCGTCACGCCACATAATATTAGAGCTCGAGATTTGTGAAAATCATATTATTCTAATTAAAACGAAGAGAGAAGCCTCTCATTTCGAATTCACTCCTCACTGCCTCTTTTAACCGAACTCAAAATTACTCGCTATTCGTATGCAAGCAATAGTACACCGGCCATTAGGAATCCCGGTATAGCGATGCTCATCACAAGAGTGGATGGCTGCAGAAATAGTGACCTCAAGAAATTCACGCACAAACTAGAGGAAATCTTAAGATCAGATTGCGGGGTGCTAAGAAATTATATGGGGCGACACCGTCACTTCTATTTCATGAAATTAGAGGAGTGAAAATGGAATACCATTTGTATGCAGATTCCAGTTTCTTAAGGGCCAACTTGACAATTTCTTTAAATTGAATCAGTCCGAGCATTGGCTCGGCTTCATTATTGAGATGAGTTTGCGAACTCGCTCGAAAACATTCATGTTTCCTGTGTCCCTGTTATTCGAGCATAGATTTTTTTTCTCATTCTCATTTTTACTTCCTGTCGGAGTCCCGGGTCTCCTCCTCAGACTCTCCTGATGCCTCTTGTTTTCATCTCATTTAATTATTATGTTTACAGTTATTCCTTTTGCATTTCAAGGAATCTTATTATTTAAATCCCGAGACAGTTTATATTCAGATTACTCGGAACTGTTCTCGGAGTTTCGATCGTTTCGCTATTTTTTTCGCTTTTTCGGTTTTCTGTGAGCACGTTTTTATTTCTCGTTGATTTGGGAAACTTTTGCAAGTAAGTCCTTTTTTGCCGCAGAAACAGTTTCTTTTCCGAAAATTTTGGAGAATGGAAATCAAAAGTTTTGCTTGACTATGAAAGACGCACACCTCTTGATACTACTAAATGCTTCATGTGAGTGCTCTCATTGCATTACTCGCAAAATGAAGGCGAAAGTTCTGGACTGTAATGAGTATTTACATTATTGAGATAAAATTATCTCCGGGTGGTTTAAGTCTGCACTCCTTCAAAGACTAAAGGAACTGTTGATGGATGTTAAGAGCTTTGACGGATATGGGAGTAAAAAAGGTATTAACATATACTAAAACTTCAATACCATGCATCTCAAGTGCAGAATTTTTATAATTCCACCATGAAATTAATTTTCATATGGTAAACATTACTATTATGTTTAGATGAAACGATGATTATTTTTTATCAGCCAGATAAATTTAGTGCAAAAATTTTTACTCTGTAAAAAAAAGTCCCTCTCTGACAAAAATACACGCTTATTTTACAACAATGAGCAGTTACACAAGCGCATTTTTGCACCGCATGTAATTGCAGTGTTATAGAAAATAATTTTAATAATTGTTATTTCACTAATTATTTTTTTTTAATTTAATGCAGGTTCTGCAATTGATAGTAATTTTTCTCTTTTTTCCGAGAAAAAATCTACCCATTCACTTCTATTCAAGATAACCGTGCGCTTTTTTAAAAAATATTTCTTTCTTTTTTTCACGAACATGGATTGCAAGCGGATGAAACTACGGGCCAAAAGCACCAAATGCAAGGAAAGAGGAGTGCTTGATTCTTCCTTTACGGATCCAGAAAGGGTTATACGACTTCTATAAATCTCAATCAATTTGCTAAACCTTCAATTAATCCGCATTTACGTCCCAAAATTGCTATCTTTCAGCGCTGAGCATTAGTGTTTAACCGTTCATCGCCATTCTAACTGTCACCATTTATTTAGGTGTATAACACCATTTATTTTCTTACGAAAGAAAACCCTACGTACGAGAGAGGCTCCTCGCCGCTGCACGGCGACCCACAGTTCTCATCCAGTGCGTGTACTCATGCAAAACACCATTTATATAAGAGCGTATAGGTTTTATGGTCCTCTCCCTCATATGCAGTTGCCAGATTGTGCGATAAAATATGGATACTTTACATTACGTCAAGTAGGGGAAATGTCTGATTATTCAGCACAATCTGGCAACTGTGCCTCATATGCATACGGACTTTTATTCGATCCCGGCCGTTAATATGTTCATCGATCAAATATCGTCTCCATGCATCATAGTTTATTTCGCATTAGTACATTAATGTTCGAATACGAGTTTGGTTTTACTACGTGAATTTTTCCCACTCCAGCGTGTTTTCTGCTTAGAGGAAAACTCTCATGCATCAATCTACGGCAGTAGGAAAAGTTGAAGTTGTTCCTGGTATAAGGTTACTAGTTTAAGTCTTCCAAGTGAATAATTTCATATTTTCCTGGAAGAAAAATGCACTAGCGAATGGGGTATATTAATTAAAAAATATATAACAGTATACTGTTGCGGCGAAAAAAATTGAAGATTTTTCATAATGATGAACGTACAAGCGGCTATAAAACACGCACTGGAAAAAAAATCAAATTAGATTTAGAGTCATGACTCTTTAAAAAATTGACAAGGAAAAATACTCTTGATTCAATCTGATTTTTGCTTAAATCAAAAGGAAATCCGCTCAAATTAAGAGGCTTGGTTCTTGATTCAAGCAAAAATCCGATTGAATCAAGAGTATTTTTTCTTGTCGATGTTTTTAAGAGTCTAGACTCTAGATCCAATGTGTTTTTTCCAGTGTGGTGAATAGAAATGGAGGATTTTTACGTGGACCTTTTGCATCAATTGAAACTCCTCACACCGCAAACCCATACAACGACCTAGAACAGCGAGTGTATACTTTTTGAAGGTTCTGAGGTAAATCGGCATCAACATGCCCCAACCCTCGACGCAGGGGTGGATATGACTTATTTTGATCCCTCGCCATTTTCGGGTGGAGATTACCTCTTACGTCACATATGATGCAGAGCTCCTGATCTGAGGGATTATCGCACGTACTCAAAATGATGTCATTAATAGTTGACTCGTACCTCCTCCGAATCTTAATGGGGGAAAGTGTCACTGCAACACTGCTCGTAACCCGTTCACTGAACACCTAATCCTGCGTCATCACCATTCGTCGCAATAATCTCTGAAAAATACGAAAGCAAAAGGGGTAAGTGTGCCAGGCGACGAATCAATTGTAAGAAGCTCGCGCGCCACCCAACGCGTCCCTCCGTGGAGAGAAATTTTGTTACGTGCATGCAAAACTGCACCATCTGGCCACGGGCAAATTTCATAGCCGACTGGTCCTTGAATGACATGTGTCACGCTTCGTCCGCGACAGTGTCGCCAAAACCGTCCAACTTTCCCATTCGAATCAATGCAAAGCAGACAAATCACAGTCGAAAAAATGGCATCAGTGGTCCGAAATGAGGCGACAAAAGTTCGCGCGAAAAGGGAAAAATTGTCCTTCCGATTAAGCACAGCCCTCCGCTAATGGTGCCCGTTCCGCTGCTACCCCTTCCGCACGCACTCCGACCAAAAATCATCCCTTCTTCGACGTAAGGGCTCTACTCAATTTAAAAATGACCCATTTGCTGGTATGGTTGTATGCTTTTCAGAGTTCAAGTTTAAAAAGAGGTCCCGGGGAAGGACAGAATATCCTATTCTGGTGGGTCGATCCGAGTTTTTATAAATTAGCCACGGTGAAGATTTTAAAGTGCATCGAGGCTTCCGCGTTGATCTTGGTCGATGGAGCGAAAGGGATGCGCCTGCTCCCCTCGGCTGAGGAGAGCACTTAACAGAGACAGCAGGTATTAATTTAGCGAAAGGGATGTCGGCATTCCTGCAGATAATTGGGGCTCGATATCGGGCTCGTAATTAGCGGGCCGACTTTTCGCAGTTTGTTCCTCGCGCTGGCACGGATGAAATACAACATTTCGAGTGTTTAATACTCCTCCTCAATGAGCAGTATTGTTCTAATGACGGTGCTTCAACCTGAACATATTTCCGCCGACGGCTGAGCCCGCCCCACCGCACAGTGAACCGAGTCAATGAGGGAGGTCACACCGTGACATAGAAACTTTAAAAGCTTGTATCTTCGTTAGTAAAAACAGTAGAAGTTCAAAATTGGTTTCATTGGTTCTCTCGTTTCATTTTCCTTTGAGTTCATCCCTTAAAATGTATAATTTGACGCAATAAACATTGAAATTTGCACATATAGTAGGAAAGTTCATGTATGACCTCTCTCTGTACCACTGTGCATCGCTTGACGCCGTTTACTAAGATTCGGCGAATTCAATTTATTTTATAGAGATTCGCGTAGCTTACTACGGCAGGCACTATTGCCTCGACTGGGTTTAATGAAAGTTCCGCCGGGGAATAGTTTTCTGCGGTGTTACGTTTTCCTTCAGAGGGGAGGTTCTGTAAATTAATATCCGTCTGACGAAAATAGAGGTGATCCTGTTTGACATGCGTTCTGCTCAAAACGGGAGAGCTTACATCGTTAATGCAAACATTATCCACGGTGCTTCGTATTGATTACATTTGAGATCCTGAACCTTTGCTGATGATCAGCTATAAATTCAAAATCATGTTACCAAAGTAATGTTACGCTCACATTGGCCTTTTTTTTTTTTTTTTTTTTTTTTTTTTTTTTTTTTTTTTTTTTTTACTTCTTCAAATAGCCCACAAGGGCTAATCCCACGCTTTAAGTCCCATCCCCCCTCCGTCCCTACTGAACCAGTCCCAGGCAACCATTGTTTGAGACCATCAAACTCAGGTCGCCTGGCCGGGAATCGAACCCGGGACCTCCCGATCATAGAGCAAGCGCTACAACCACTACACCATAGGAGGCCGACGGACACTCTAGGCCTGCACTCTAATAATCCGAATAATCCAATTCTTATTTTTTAACATTTCGACAGATGCTTTTCTCTGACAGGACATATACATAAATTTATACACGAGCCTAAAAGTGATTGTTATTTCGTATCCTTCAGTGCTTATGCTTAAGAGTAAACATGATCTATTTTAAGAACACTATAAAAAAAACATGTTAACAGATTCTATAAATCTACTTAATTTTGTATACAGTGGCACTGTTGAAAATAGCTAGAAACATAGAGGTATTCACCAGAATTGTGTTGATACTTACCATGATACGGTAAATGTTATTATAGAGTCAGGTGTTCATTACCATACTGGCATCACGTAGTCTAAGTATGGTAAAATCAACTATATTTTTTCAGTGAGAAATAGGATAAAATCTACTGACCAACCTTCCATCGATATGAGTTTATAAGCTCAATTTTACAACTACTCTAATTTTTCGCTTTTTTTTTTCGGGTAAAAACTCTATCAGAATATTCAAGGACCAACTAATATTCCAACACATGCGTGAAAAATATTCGGTCCCAAAACATATTCACCCCCTGCCAAATCACAAATCGCCCACCTTTGCATTAAACACCAACAAACAAATCACGGCGCATTCACTTCCTACCATTTTAAATCCGGACTTCACCGACAATATTTCATTCATGTGATAATAAAAATTAACACCCATTCATTTAAATACACGAAAGAGACCCACAATATTTTTGATTAGCGCATCATCGCTGCATACGGAATAGAGAGACGCGGAATACGGACGCCCATAAAATCGCGACAATCAAACGACGATGGCAGAGCATGAACGAATTTCGATGTTACACGGCGCGAAACACCGGCTTTATCAAAAATATCGGAGATAATTCACGCATTTATTATAATTGCGTGAAAAGCGTGCAACGGGAAGGGTTGCCCGCGGAACAATAACATTCCGGCCGGAGAGTAGATAGCGGACTCTTTGCCGCCATTAACCGTTTAATCGCTCCTAAGAGAACACCAAACACATGCGACAATTTCCACACACGGTCGCAATTACTCGTGTGTTTTGTCAATTTTCGGCCAAAGCTCCCGTAAGCTCGCCCGCAAATCCTGCTCGAAAGCTCCCAGCGATAGCCTCCAGCTGTTGGCGTTCTCAGAGTTATTAGCGTCTTATCTAATTTGTTATTTATTCTATGTTTTCTTCCCGGTAACTTTTATAAATGATTTAAAATGACATTTATAATGCCGAAAGAGATTAACCGTATTGTTATCCAAGCTCCCATCGGTTTGTAACATAATTAGGAGAATCCTGATGTTCGTGCCTCTTTTCAGGGTTGGTGGGATCACCCTTCCATTCCGTGGTGTTCCTTGAGAATATAAAGCACTGCTATTATCTCATGTTTAGGTATCGTGCGTGTATGCTCTTAATTTGTTTAATGCTCACATATTGTTGTTTCATAATTACAGAAGTTTATATGGTGGTAACGATTTTATCACATATTAAAACATTTTGATATTTTGACGGCGTTGGTGGAAGTGATGTTGTTTCTTCTTCATCGCGCTATTTCCCTCTTGCGGGGTCAAATATTAAGTATAGTTTTTAGACAATTATCACTAGTGTGCTTCGCATTAGTTTGTTTTGCGTATGTAGCAGGATGGAAAAAAAGAAAAAACAAAACATTTAAACTTTAGGAAATAAAACAAATTATGTATAAGCTGTTTTCTGGCCTACTTTGCAAAATGAAGGCGAATTGAAAACATACGTGACATCTTCATACAAGTAAATGCAAGCATCTGTTGCTGATGTAAACGAGGCATGCTGTGAATAAACTCTAAAACGATTAATATATGTACATCGAAAATAAAACTCAAAGTTCTATTCATTTCATGAAACTTTTTTCGTACATTTTTGTATATCTTTGTTTTCCCTTCACTTAACTCCGTGGTCCTTCAATTCCATTTCACTTATTCCGGCAAAGCTTATCCAAAAGATTTAAGACTAGATGAATAATTTCCTCCTGTACAGGATAGCAGTGAAATGACGCAGAGTGATGATCATACTGCCAATTCTCAAAGGAAAATTTTAATTACGAGGTTTAATAAAAATGGAGGGCGAGGTTTTCTTATTTATACTCCACCTTGATTAACATTCAACAAAACCGCGAGGCTTCAAAGACTCGAAATACGCAACGACTTGTTTTAATAACCTCCTCCGATCCGATATTAAATACTAATGCTAAGGTTGTCAAACGCAGTCCTTTATGGGTGTTTTCGCACGATGTAACATGAAAGACAGCTAAATGAAAAAGAGCCGGCCTGAGGAGACCTTTAATTTTTTCTTCTTTTTTTCTGCTGCTCAATTCGGGGGAGAGAGGAAGGGAATTAGTAGGAATAAACTTGTATCAACATTTTTTTTACTCCGAGGTAAGCTGTAAAATGGCTTTGCTCAAGTGCGCTCGTCGCGTGCGCGTGTTTTACCAAAACAATAGTGGGGAATAAATGGACGTATTTATGCTAAAAGGAACTATGTGCATATGGCTTGCGTGCGACATAGTTCCTTTTAGCATAAAGGAAGGAGTGTGCGCAAGAGGGGACCTTGCGGAGAGGCGAGGCAACGAAAAAGTGAGAAAAGAAGAGGGATAATTTCCATTAGTTATACTTGTTTACATTCAAAAGCTGGATCTCACCCCTCCGACAGACAAAGTAAAACACATGAGTGACTCTTTTTTTCAGCGTAGGTACAAGGCCCGAAATTAGAGTGAGTGAATGAATCCGAGTTGATAGAGGCAGCGCTTCCCGAGATCACGCTCATTAAGTGATTCGCTTCCTGATCAGTCCGGAGTCATTTTTTCCAATCGAATTGCAAAGGTCGCACCTTTCAAAATCTATAAATCTAAAGTTTCAACCCTTTCGATCGAGAGAGCGGCACCTCATATGATTTAGAGGTTAATAATCTTATTTAAATAACCATTACGGACATATGTCGGCGACCCTCATTGTATTGTGAGCTAACATTTCCGATCCTTTTGTGTTATCTGTAAACAAAACGGCATCAACAGAACCTCCGCGCGCTTCAAATAAATGTTGCGGAAAAAGCGATCAATTCGCTCAGTTATGAACTGTTCAGACTTGGAATCGTCATTGCAGCCTGCAGCTGAGGATCATTTTACCTAGTATTAATCAGGAGGATTTTTCCTCGTCCCTTCTTTTCTATCCAGACCGAGTTTTAAAACCACCTTTATATCTTTGTTCTTCCCCCTTTTTCGTCAGCAGATTACTTCATGGTACCTACTGAAGCACACTGGCGCTACGGAGGTTTACTTTTTTTTAAAAAAAATGTTTGAAATTCGTGATAAGACTACTGTATCTGATAATATTTGTGTTAAAGTTACTTTGGATAACCCTTACAATTTTAGACTTGCATAATGAACCTCAAAAGTTACTAAACATTTCTATAAAAAAATCAAGAGGTGCGAGCTCTATATTTTAGCAGAAATGAAGACTCGACGGTTGCTAAATAGTAATTGTAAAGTCCAAGAATTTTGCAGAAAACTTAAAATAAAACTAAAACGAAATTTTTTGAAAAGGGAGCTCTGAAGACTGAAACTACTTTTTGATGCACGTAGTAAATGCAGTGATTCACGAAAAAAGATGAGTGAGAGTTGTTGGTACCCTCAGAACTTCTTGAAAGAATATATTTAAAATACGCGACTTTTTTTTAATAATATATCGGCTGGTGCACAATTCAACTTTTTACTTCCATGTAAACAATTGGCGTGGAATAGCTCTTCCAAAAAACTAGTATCTTTAAGATGTATTCATTATTTTAGATCATTTTCATTGCACTGAGGTACATTCATGTTTCACATCAGTTGGGTTTAAGGTATTGATCTGGACTCGTGCAATTATTTCAAACATAAGAGACTTTAAACTAATGACTTCGCGGTTCAACCATTTACTTTACCAACTGTTTTCCACGCACGGACGTATTACTCACCTCCACAACTTTGTGACTCATTGAGGTTAAACACAGTTGCTATAAGATATAAATCATGAACGTCTTCGCGTATAAGAAGAATAAAAGGAGCAACCCCTTTGATATCCGGAGCTTTTTCCAGGAGGAAAAGCTTGTCACGGAGAAAGAAACCACGCGGGAAGAAAAAGACCCAACCACAAAAACCGAAAATAATACCCGCACAAAATAAATCACTATAAAATTTCGGGGGGTAAGCCAGTCTCATTGATTGAGAAATCGCCATTCAAAGCCCTCTGTTTCCTCCGAACGTAAAGCGGAAACGGTCTTGTTCGCGGGATGCACTTACACCCACGAAAGAATTTTCCCGGAGAGTACCTATTCTCCACATGTAAAGCTCTAAAGTTTACTCACCCCTCATCCCTTTTTCCAGCGCGCTTTTTTGCCAAAGATTCACCCCAACTTATTAATCACCCTCATCAGTGCGAGCCACTAAATCATTCGGTGTTTTTAAGGAATCGTCTTCCTCGCAAGTAAATGCAACGGATTACGGGTCGTAATTCTGGTAATGATAAAGAAATACATCACGACTTGTGTGCAGGTTGTCGCGGGCCCAAGTTCGACTTTTCGGGAGGGGTGGGGGAGGACCGATTGCTCGAAGGAATGCGTGTGTTACAGGGGTGTGTGGAAGGGTCCTCAGCGTGTGCCGGTGCCCTATGCAGCTGTATTTATACGAAGTAAATCACTGTTTTAAGGAGAGCGGCAGGGTTGACTTGGCTTCGTAATGCACGACTAATTCGAGCCCACCTAGATGCAATGTTGCCGTTTCTGAAATGTCCTCATACAATTTCACATTTTAATTAAGAGACCGACACGAAAATGAGAAAATTTGTGCTTGAACCGTCAAAATCAAAATTTTTGACATCAAGATAAAAATTAATTTAAAATAATTATTGATAGTCTCTGTGCGTCTAAGAATGAAATTCCTGTGGAAAATTTGTACCCAAAAAATACTCCAGTAAGTTAAAGAACGTAATCTTAAAAAATGTGAGTTTACTAAGTCCGGAGGTCACGAAAATTTTAAATGCGATCTAATGAGCAATCAAATGGGAAAATCTTGTACAGCTGATAATTTTCAACATGTATACCTACAATTCCTCCTAAGTTTGAAAATTATCAACTTTCGCTAGTTTGCAAATCAATACTCTGTATTTCCTTAAATTTCAGTAGGCTGAAATCAGATGTTAAGAAATGTGTGATTGGCTGAAAAAATCTACATGTTATACAGTTAACTGCGCCCCATGCATCACTGCAATATCATTGCGTTGCCTTTATCAGTTTTTTATGTTAATTATGTCGTAATAATAAAAAAAATTGAATTATTTATACCAATAAGGAAAACAATCGATCGCTGAGAAATACTGATGGGACATCTATATGTATCGTACTCTTTCGGAATTTTGACCATTTTCCCTTCTTGTAACGCTTTTGTGATGTAAGTCTCTATCCTTTATCAAGTAAAAACAAAATGTGAACAAAGGTAATGGCAACGAATTGTAGACGGAGTCTCCTTGACCCCCCTCCCCCTGGTGCGTTATACGTAATTTAGGGACGGACGTGGCCCCTATAAGTAAACGAGGTAAAATTTTTCATTAAAACACCTAATATCAAAATGTCCGAACCAAAAATTATCATCCTTGCACAGGGTGCTTGTGTCTACTTGCCCATCGAGTGTCTAAAAGTCCATGCAACACCATGCAACGCAGGGATTGAGAGTCGAAGTTTGAGCTACTACGTACTTACACATACACATGTTTGAGTTACCTCCGCGGCTTGGGTGTCTCCAAGACGGAGAGTTTTCCTCCCGGTTATTTATTGGTTTTAATTAAATGCTCCGGGGCTTGGGAACCGAAGTCGGACGAATTACGACAATGATCAATGATATCGGTAAATTGTGGATCGGTGTCAAACATGTTGACGCCCAGTCGGTCCACCCTCGTGTCCTGCACTGTCCAAATTGGGCGCCGAACTTTAAAGGGCTAATTTGTACATTTTAACTATTCTCAGTCCAGCAAATCGGAGGTGTCGCAGAGTGTGTTTTTATTTTTAGGACGAAATGAGGGACTCACTTCACTCTCTACAGAGTATCTCAATACAACTCTCAGGGGTCCAAAGGTTCAGCTGCTGGTAGGTCGAGGTGAGGTGAAAATGACCAGCTTAAATGTCCACTTATTAATGTCTGAAAGTGAATGTCCATTGTAATAGTATTTATGCTGGCATGTCTGGTAAATTAGAAATCCACTCTTAGTGAATCACTGAAAAAAAAGGGTTTGGATTTTTGCCGGAATATCGGTGTACAACACCAACTCCGGATAGCTGATATGGCCCCAGCTAGTTATTTTGGATAGTAGGCAAACCCGATTTTGGTATCTACGCTGACTCGGAAGTTTAGCTAATATCTAAACTAGTTGGGCATAAATCTAAACCTGGTTTGGATCGCTAAATTGAAGCATCGGCAGCAAATTTTGGGGTTTGTAGCCAGGGGACAGTTGAAAAGAGCCCCCCAAAATGGATTATTTACGGAAATAATGTCTAAAACCG
>NW_017547126.1:75644-126742 GCF_001854935.1 Bemisia tabaci | reverse complement strand
ACTGAAAAAGTAACGGACTTTTTTAAACGCACGTGATTCGTCACTGCACCTGCCTAAACAGTTTGTGACGGTATATGGCCAGTTTGGATTATAGCCGAACTAGTTCAGCTACTACCTAGAAGTGGTTTAGATACAACATAAACTTTTAGGTTTGTGATGAATCTAAAATAGGGTTTAGATAGCACATAAACTTGGTTATGCTAGGAGCTCAAAGGTTTTGTTTCCTACTTCAAACAGTTTGCCTATTAGCCTAATCGCCGCTGAACTGACCAGTTCGGCTAAAATCTGACCCTTTTTTTTTTCAGTGAAGACTCATTGTGGAAAATTGCCGTTCTCCGTGCGAAGGAACGGAACTCCATTCCGAGGTTAAGAAGTTGACTTGAACGATTCAATTTTCTCCAAGAATGTGCCTGATCGACTTTTGTCCAAAATTTTTATGAATTTAGCATGCAATCAGCATAAAATTAGGGAAATTTTCAGGTAGAAAAGTCCAATTTTCTCCTGGAAAAATGCAATTTGCGAGGGAAATGGGGCTAAATTGAAATGCTGTCATTGAAAGCTAACTTCTTGAGGAAGCCCACTTTGAAACGTGTTGATCAGCAGGGTGCTACATCCTTCAGTGTTAAAATGAACCAGGCCAAACAATTAAAGGTGAAAATATAAAAATATTCCGAGTAATTTTTCAAGTTGAACGTATTATGATATAGAATTCAGTTTTCACTATTTTTTATTTTTCTCCGCGTTGATATAGTTGAATGGAACAATCAGTCAAAATCAATCAATGTATTTTGTGTAAAAAGGTTGTTGTTAAAATATAGAAACAATAAAATTTTCCGAACTCTTGCATTTTAAACATTTTTTTTTTTGCCTTTTTTTAAAAATCTATAACAGTCAATGCTCCAAGGGTAGGGTAGGGTAGATAGACTAGGACCGAGTTTTGAAGAAAAGAACCAAGCCGGGATCATCTGTTCTTGTTTATCCTCTTAGAATCGGGAAATTTTATTTTTCACATTAGAACGGTCGTTTGGATATTTGTGCAGATTTCGGTGAATTTTCTGCAAAGTAAGAAGTAAATTCTTTAAAATTTTCAAAGGAATCCGCAAAAAAATTTCTCCTGTTAGAAATTAAATTGCCCCCTTAAATTTAGTAATAGCTAATGTGGCTTGATTCCTTTCTGCTCAATGCGATCCAATTAAGCTATTTGGATCGGTCACTGGAAAGTCGGGAAAACAAACAATGACGAAAGACTTCGCCGCCGAAGTTTACAGAGGACCAGAATTATTGACTCCTTGCACCAAAAAACGGAGTACATAATTTATTTCTCTCAAGACAGAGTTATTTATTACGACAAAATGCCTAGTAGGAGGGTAATTATTAATGAACAATTAATACACAGATTTATGGGCCGCTGAAGCCCTCGTGAAGTGGGACAAATAAGACGCGGTTGACGCGGTGACTTTTTTCGTGCAGTGATTAAAAATGTGCTGAGAGAGTTATCCACAAGAGCACGATTCCCGAGGAAAAAACCGAGGGTCAGAGCAGCCCCTCCACAACAAAAAACACGTAACTTCATTCAAAACTCAACAGCAGATAAGCGGTTTTTGGCAGAACCCTGAATCCGTTCCCGAATCGGGAGAAAAATGGGTTTATGAAGTTTTTAAAACGGCTAACCGAGTCTATGACATTTCGCTAATTAATTACGGCGCGTACTCTTGCAGTTCATAAATAACAACACTCGTCCCCGCGTATTGTTTTAAACTCGAGGGAATTTTTGATTTATTAACCCGTTGCTCCGTGCACCGTACCATTCTTTTCAGCGGAATTAACAGCCTAATAATGCACGCGACACGCGTGATCTCACGCTTCGTTTTTTCCACCGCCCTCGCCCCCACCCCCTCGTTGTTTGCTTTTGCAGCTTTTGCAATTTAGTGCGTGTGTAACTTCATACTATTTTTGGAGGTGCCTGATTTTTCCGACAGTTATATGGAACGCGTTTAGCAGAAAGGAACCAAGCCACATCAGCTATTGCCAAATTTAACTGGGGAATATAATTTTTTACAAGATAACGTAAGTGCGGATTATTATGAAAATTTTAGAGAATTTACTTCGTACTGTCCTGAAACTTCACTGAAATTTCCACAAAGAGCCGCTCAACCATTTTCATGTAACAAATTAAGTCGCTCAATTAAATTTGGAATTAGGTGATGCGGCTTGGTTTCTTTCTGCTTTACGCTTTCCATATTAGGTTGGAGACAAGTGCACCGAAAAACGAATTTGTTTAAAATACCTTACTGCATTTCCCTTTTCGAGTAATACATTTAAAAAAAAAAATACTTAACAAATAGTTTAGCGAAAATTCAAGTCAGGTTCTTTGCAGTAGTAACTCTAAAGTGAGAGTTGTAAAATGGCAATGCTCCTTTTTTCTTTGTGTGCTCTATAAAGTGCGGATGAAGTATTCCTGCATGCAACATTTGAACGTATTTATGCTAAAATAAGCTATGTTACACGCAAATCCTATCACATAGTTCCTTTTAGCAGAAATACGTCCATTTCTTCTTTATCCTTACAGAAAATAGTATAACCTAATCACATAGTCACCTCATGTGCTTTAATCAAATTTGTTTGAGTGGAACAACTTCAATTTCGTGGCATTGAAGGTTGAGTACGTATTCAGGAGCTCAGGAAATGTATTTTGAAACCTCCTCATGTATAAGACAAGACAGGGATGAAAATCTTATCATTCAGAATAAATATTTTCCCGCAGACATGTGAACTAAGCGCGTGAAATTCGAGGGGAACACGAGGGCAATGGCAAAAACAGCATGAATGAGAAGAAGAAAGCGTGAGGACGCGTGCTCTGAATTCATCAAAGTTTGCTTGAAATAATCCACAGGGTTTAAAATGAAAGTAAAGTCCCAGTAAGTTTGTACATGCATTAAAATGCGATGCGTCGGAAATCTAGCATACACTCTGTGTATATTTTTCGTCGGTTCATGTGGACACTTGTATTGTTGCTTGTGATATTTTTTCATTCAGAGGTCAAAAGTATGAAACACCGAAAGAGAGAGTATGATAGAAATAAAGTTACTGCTAAGTTTTTCAGTTAAGTCTTGAGGCGCACCACTGTCTCATTTTCCGTTATATTTCATGGTAGCGCATAGTTCTGATTTTTAATGAAATGAAAAATTAAATTCTAGATTCCTTTTATTTGACATTGCTATTTTAGTAATTCTACACGTAGAAAAATAAAAATTGAATGAATTCAGCTTAACTCTGCCGGATCAGAAAATTCTATTTGTTCGAACTATTTACATCGCAAAAGTCTTTTGGAACTTTAGGGCGAGATCCGATTGACCAGTTATTGTTGATAAAACTAGCAAGGTGGTCGATACTACCGACAAATTTATTTGAATGGATGAGACTCATTTATAGAAAGCTGCATCAAAACTTAGCAATGCACACAGAGACAATGCCAAAGACCCCAAATTGCTTTCCTCCATTTACATGTGAAAGTTATTTTTGGAAGTTATAAGCTTTAATTAGCCTGATTATAAGTTATGAACGAAAAGTTCAGCATGGTCCGGCAATTCTGACCTAAATTGCAAGAACTCGAGTGGCAGTGATCATTGGGCGAATTTTAGTTGATTGCTTGCTCAAAAAAATACTCATCAACCATCAGCAGGCGAAAAATGACATTGAAATGTAATTTTTACCGCACTCGATTATACAGCCCAGATTGTTAAAGCAGGCGGGTCTCTAAATTGGATCGCATCTGCCGGAACAGCGAATAGCTTCAGCTCCCCATCAAAAAATTATTAATTTTAAAGGAAAATAATTTAGTAAATTTTAATACTATAGTTACATGGATTAAGTATTTTTAAAAGAGAAGGATAAGTTACATGATTTTGAAAACACTGTTGGTTCCTTTTTGCTAAAGTTGATCCAATTATGGGTCTTTGAGTGCAACCAAAAATCATCTTGTGCATTTCTTCGCTTGCGACGGAAGTAGCGCTAGCGAAGAATTAAGGTCCTGATTGCCTGCAGGTACTCAGATGAGCCAAGCGACATAACTTGGAATGTATTAGACAACTGCGCGTGGCATTTGAGTTATTCGTGGTGAACTTGAGGCAGTCTCCGAAAAAGAATCTCGGATATTTGGAGTATTGTCCTCTTTCCGAGTTATGAATTGCGGGAGCCGCCACTTGCATCGTGGAGCCTGGAACATTCCGGCCGAGAGAGGTCCGGAGTGTTACATTACTCATCGAAGCTCCATCAAGAGTATCGGAGATGGTATCGAAGTATTTCAGGAATGTGCTAGTTCAACACCCACCGGATTGCTGACATCCAAAGGACATGCCTCAGCTGCATAGCCGCGCTCCTAAATGCGGGGCAGCATATCAAAATCAGGAATGACATGAACTTAAGTTACGTCGGTCTTCTTGAGGTGGTTACGGCTGTATGCAAATCTTCCAATTGGTCCTTGTGTAAATTAAGACATTTTTTTTGAAGGAGGAGGATGAAGAGGTCTTACTAAGTAGTTGATTGGATAATCGCTACAAAACAAATGACATTTTACATCAATTCAAACTTTTTTTAGGCCTAACTGCAGTATTAAATAAGATATAGAAGTTTCCTTTTTACCTGAAAAATTTTCTCACAGTTTATTGAGTTTGTTGCGCAAAACTTGCAAAAATTCATTTGAATAAATTTAAATTGCTTTTGAGATGTTTTGGAGTTCATTCGCTTTACTGAGGGACTGTACTTTAATCTGCTTTAATAATCTTGCCAAATTTTGTTGGTGGAAGTTCCGGTTTTTCAATTATGGCAGAGGTGCGTCTTTTTAAGACTTTCCATAAATTGCAGTCGGCTAAAAATATGGACACGGTGGGTGCACCAGGTATACGTCAGTTGAACCTCTCTTGTCCTGGTAAAAAAGGTACACCAAAACCATTACCTAGTTAGTACCACAAGTAAAAACTCTGTGGCTCTCCACATTTTCATTATTTTGCCTTTAGTTCATGCTAGAGATCATACGAATTCTAGAAAGTTTATGAAAAACACATTTCTTTTCATGATCATCTGTATCAGACTCATTTGAGGACAAATTCAAAAACGGTGTTAGCTACAGAGAGCTAGCACGTTTCCATCCGAATTTTTTCTCGAATAGCTTCAAAAGGTAGAATTTCATCACGATAGCTTCTGAGCCGCACATCAAGCGCTCATCATCGGCGGAACTTTGATCACTAATGAGATATTTGGATCTGAGCTTCGCTTTTTACTCTACTCGACCGCAGCTGAATATCTGATTTTCTTATTGTGTCAATGTCGTATTAAATATCGCATTCCTAGCTGTATTCTTTGGGTTTGGTTCCTTGCTTTTTGCCTTCCTTCTCCTGTCAGTGCATTACACTAGCGCTCGGCATGAGACCACGTGCAGCAAGCTGTGATAGACGACTCATCAGGTATCTGCAGCCTGATTGTTGAAACTTTAACTTTAGCTTTGTCGGCAAGATAGACAAGACAATCAAGACATAGCCTTATCGAAGCCGTGTTGTACATCGATTTTCGAATCTTGTCATACCGACATTTTTTTCAAAATTCAGGTTTCGCTAAAACGATTCCGACCTAACTAATCGTGAAAAATGTGTAAAGGCTCCTCAGTTGTCACACGGAGTTACAGAAAAATGATTAGGTTGTTTGAATTTATCAACAATACCTCTTACCCTTTGATTAAATATTTTCCATCGACTACAAAATATGATATACACCAACGAATTCTATTTTTAAATAAGTAGGTAAGAGTTCAAACTTTCGAAAACGGCACCTTTCGTGGAACGCCGTTTCCTACTAACGACCTCATAATTAAAATCTCAAGGGTTGACCGCGGGAAAGCCAATCAAATTTCCCGGTAAAGCTCGACAAGGCCCGAAGCGCAAGTTGCAATCTGCGAGTGCGACGACATTAACAAGTCACCGCAACGTTACGACACCACCCGAGGAAAAATTGGGATGAGGTTAATCCCATAAATTTTGAGAGAACTCATACATGCATGGTTTTTCTCGGGTTTTAATTGAGTCGAACAGGAGGTAGGCAAACAGTTAACATCGGTAAGATAAACCGGATCCGCTAACAAAATTACTGTCTGGACCAGTGCTTGCCGAAATATCAAACGATGTTGCCGGCTCAGAATAAAAATTTCGCATAGAGTAGATCTAAAAGTTGCCAACATAATTGAGTCAGCTCGCACAAAAGCAGCTGAGGTCCATTTTTCCAATTTTGTCTTTTTTGGGATGATACCTAATACCATTCAAGGTTAGACAGAAACATGAAAAAGATGTAGAGACGCATTTTGGGGTTATCAAAATCCTAAAACGAGTTTTCACATTGCTTTTTATGCCCACACCGACCCTGGAATGTATTAAACGCAGAAAAACTCAAAACTGGAAAAATGGAATTTATTCAATTTTACAAAATGAGTCCGTTACGATAGTCTAAGATCATCTCCTTGTAGATTATGCTCATATAATTGCAGGAAAAGAAAAAGAAAGAAAAAGATCTGTTTAACCGTCAAATTTCCACATGAAAATTTAACGAAGCTATCGCTCATTGGAAAACATAGCGTATGACATCATCAGCTGCAGCAGTGCATATCATGGCTTCTTTCACCTCACAATTAGTTTCGTCAGTCAGTGATACACACCTTCCACTGGTTTTTGGCACTGTGTTAGAAACAGATGGATACGCCTTGTTTTCCGATGGTCAGCAACAACCAGGCATATTGCATACACATACATGCATGCTCATAAGCATGCATTTTGCACGGCGTAATGTATGTGGTGGGGGGAGGGGAGGGGTAGGCCCTCGGCTGCCTCAAGACCCAACCCGCAGGAGATGCTTCGTCGGTCCCCGTGAGTTAAGTTTGCAAAATCCGGAGCGGGCTCATCTATGAGGATCAACATCTACCGACATCCAAAAAAATCATAGAAATTGGCTGAAAGTAACGCTGAAACGAACTGTGACAAAAAAAATTGAAAATTTAGATGGTCACAATTTTAAAGAAATCATAATGAGATAACGATCGACCGAACACTTTTCGCACTATTTTGACTTTTCGCCGAATTCATCGAGGGAGGATGACATCTAAAATCCTAATCTGGCAAGGATGTCTAAAGTTTGCCGGAGAATATTGTTCGGCCGAGCATAAGTGTAAGTAATTACAAAACGGGGAAACGGCGGAGCAATTAGGAGGAAAATAAAGGCGTCGCGGTAGGCGGAGGCGGCCGCGGTGGACAACCTATCCCGAGATTAGTGCACTCCAACGTAGGATCCGGAACGTATGAATGAAGTGAAAACGTTCCGATGTGGACGGGACTCGTCCCACGGGATATTCGCCCGCTCTCAACACCAACTTAATTTATTATTGTTCACCCTTTCGGCCCCCACCCCCCAACCCCGTCCCCCGCATCCCCCAAGCTCCCCGCGCCCACTTAATATTCTTAACACCTCCGCGCTTCACTTGAGCCCCTCCGTCCGGCTGCACCGAGTCATAAACTGGGCCAGCGAGTGCATTCCGTTATCGATGAAATCCGTTATTTGCATAGAGCTTTTGTCATTGAAATCGGAGCAATTCGTCGTCTCCTGCACGAAGGAGCGTAACTCCATTCCAGGGTTGCCAAATTGACTCAAACAGTTAATTTATTTTACAAAGTTGTACCTTTGCAATTTGTATCAAACATGTCTCTGATTTTTGCATCAAACCTGAGGGGAAATCAATGAAATTTTCTGTTAGGAATGCCCCCGAGTCTCCTAGTAATTATGCGATTCGCGAGGGGAAATTTGGCAACATTGAAATGAAGTTACGTTCTTTTGTGAGGGAAATGACGAATTTTCTGGGCTCGATTTTCTTCGCGGCCGCCGCGCCGGGAGGCCGTCCCACCCTCGACGCGGCACAAATATTTTTTCGGCGTTATGAATACAATTTCCTGGGGCATTGTGCAGCAGTCAAGTAGCCGGAAATGCACTAGGGATCTCAGCGCGCCATTTCGTCCCTCTAATGAACTATTTTAAACTCCGTTTGTCCCAGGTCATGCGACGTGCACCGCGGTGAGCTGCCGTATTGAGTCGGTACGCATCACGGATTATGACTCCGGTGCATAATGCGTCGGCGCGACTGTCAGCGTGGGTGCATGGGGTCATTCAAAGTGCAATCGGATTATCGTCTGACTTAATACGTGGCAAGTTTTGATTTTCATGTTTCGTTGTTTCCGATGGTCGCCTGGAGGAAGAAATGTAACTCTCTTATTTCAGGATCACTGATCATGGTCAATGCACTATCCTCTACGGACTGTTCTCAACATATCATTTTTTAAACTTACGCATGAGTTTCTTGTTGAGGAGGTTGCTGCTGCAGCTGTTAGAACGTATGGCCGATCAAAACCGCGAACCTCCATTGAGTCTAAAATTAAAAACAAACCAATTATTGATCCCTGAGCCTTTTACCTCTTTCTGCTAACTTTCTTCTTTATCCTGCCCCTCCTCCTCCTCCTTTTCCGTTTCCTTCATCATCATCATCATCTCCTTCTTCTCCTTATTCTTCTTCTTTTCCTTCTTTTCCTTCTTCTTCCTTCTTCTTCTTCTTCTTCTTCTTCTTTTCCTTCTTTTCCCTCTTCTTCGTCTTCTTCTTCTCCTTCTTCTTCTTCTTCTTCTTCTTCTTCTTCTTCTTCTTCTCCACCTCCACCTTCACTTTCAAATCATTCATCTCTTTAAGGCTTTTCATGTCAAACACTGATTGGGGTTAAAGTTTTGTAGTTTTGGCAATTGATTTACACTGCTTTACAAAATTTCAAAATTAAGGACCTAAATTACTCAATTTGAGGTGTATTTTAAACAATCAAGTTCAGATCCGTAATGACAGATAATCAGAGGCAGAAAATAAAACCCTGCGTCATATTTTTACCTTGTGCAGCCACAAGCTACCTGAAATGTTTTCTAGGGACGAAAAGAAATGAAATAAGGCTTATAAACATTTTGCCTCTAATTCTAATTGTAAGTGTTAGGGGAAGAAGAAGAAGTGAAGCTTATTATTTTGAAGTTTACTGTATTCAACAAATCAAATAACAGCACAAAATTCCAACACGTAATTATATTGGAACCAAAGACTAAAAAATGTCAGTGGAATGCGATGATTTGGGTGTTAAAGCCTTAAAATATGCTGTTCTTAATTGCGAAGGAGGTCAAAACGACGTTGGACGAGCAGGACCTAGTATGCGACTTAATGCGGACTGAACAATCGCTCAAATCTTACGCAGGTACAATAAATACTTTCGTGCTCATAGTGTCCCCACGAACATTCTTTCGAGTCGTTAACTGCAGAGCGATTTCCGAATTCCTGCGTAACAACCTAGTCACAAAGGAATTTCTTATTGGGATAATGTATGCTACCAGACGTCTCCCATCGGGCAAAAGTATCTCATGTTCCATTTCTTGATTGCTCACCTAAAATTGCTGACCGATATTGTGAACATTAACATAAATTCCAATCTGTCTCCGAATATTTGAATCATCCCATTTTCAATGCCTCTCTCCTTTATTTACCGGACTTTTTCACAGCACTATGCTCCTATGAGGACTTCAAGATCCAGGATATACAATTCAATCCTAAGCCTTATCCTACTTGTAAATTGTTTTTAAAGAAGCATGAGTTCTACATCAACCCTAATGCTAAATTTCCTAAATCGCAACTATAAATTGCTTTCATAGGACTTTATCAAATATTTTTCTGAAACAGGATGAAAACATTTTCTTAGAATTAATCCTTTATTTTCAACCGAAAATATAAAATGTGAGGTATCTGGAGGATAAGCTTCGGATAAGACTACGTGTATAAGTAATTGAAAAGAGCTTGAGTGCAAGAAGGTTTGTTCATGGCACATTTTCGTGGAAAATCTCGATTTCGATTTAAAAGTGCAACGTAGATTTTCAGAACTCAAGGAAAATTTAAAGTTCTTAAAATTTATCCATTCCCTGTGAAACCCTAATGTTCTCGCGTGAATCACTCTAAACCACTTTACCGAGATACTATACAGAAACGTCAATTACCACTTGCATTCACTCATTATGGGCCTTTAGATTCTTCGCACATTCCCATGACTGTTAATACATGAAATCCTGATCAAAAATTGTTTTTGAGCGCCAAGTACTTGAGGTTGATCGATATTATCTAAAAAGTGATTCAAAACTAAAAACAAGAACGATTGAACTCGGAATTTTATATAATTACAATCTGCCCAAAAATTATATGTATAATAGATATACATTTTTTTCATCTTTCTAAAAGTGTATGCTCGAGTTAGGAAGAGAGAGGATAATAAACTTGGACGAATTTATGCAAAAAGTAACTGTACGTGAAATGAAATAAATAAAAAGTAATCACATACCACGGCAACCCTATGTACATTATAGTTTCTTATGTCCCCCGGTACAGCAGAAAGTTCTTTCCGGCATAGATACGTCCACTTGATCAACACCATCATACTCTCGCGAATTTCAAGGGAAGTTGATTCTAACTACGAATTCAGAACCTTGCAAGATCTTCCATTGTGTCCTCGTGCAAAAAAGGATCCAACTCGAAGAGCAAATGGTGGTAATTAGATGTCGAGATCCACGAGACTCCGATATACTTTCCCCTCTTTTTCCGCGACTCGGCGTGCCTCAGTTAACCTGTAGGGTGCTTACAAGCATAATTAATAAACAGAGCCCATTCGAAACGATGCAGGACCGAAACAGTGGCGTGGCGTGAATTGTGATATATCGATTGTTATGCCATTTAAACCTATGGAAAAGGATCGATAAACAGGGTGTTCGCAGCGAACATCTTAATAAGCGATTCTTCACCATAGGTTTAAATTACACAACAATCGATATATCGCAAAGCGCGCCACGCCACTGGACCGAAAGGACTAATAGAAACTTTGACGAGAGCCCTTGCGGTCCGCGCCGCGGTGGAAATCCGCCGAAAATCACGTATCCAGAGAAAGCGACCCACTTAGGTAACCACAAAGTTAGAAAATAACAAGAGGCATTTTATAGACGGACGGACGAGGGTTGGAAGTGTGCCCGGCGGCGATGGCGGGAGCTTTTTACTTTCCTCATTAGAATACCCGCACGAAGTGTTACTCCGTAAACTGATCCCTATGGGTCAGCCCGGGACTCGGGAGGGACAGCAAGGGCTTGTTATTTCGTGCCCGAGAGGGATTAGCGCCGCAGTGGATTTTTGCCGATTTTTTCCACGGACCCGAAATTCTAGGAGATTTATATTCGCGGATAATTATAATGGACCTCTGTTCTTCGTTGCCGGACTCCGGGGATTAGTCGCTCTAATTTTCAGGATTCGCCCGAACCGAGGCGCGCTCTGTCAACAATGCGGTCAACTTGCCCCTTACCCTTTCCGAGGGCATTTACTCCGTCCAGAGCGGCGTGGTGTAAGGGTAGTGTTACCGATGTTGCCAAATGGACCGTTAGAAAAGGTCTGAACTAGGAAAAACTCCACTTGTTTTATCTTCAACAGTTTACGTAGAAAATGATTCACGCACTACAGTGGAAAAAAATTCACGGGCTATGAAGACGTACCGTCCGTTCCGGGGTCAGGGGCTGGAATTTTGGGTGCTGAAGCCGAAGCTCAGATTCCTCCGGTGCTGCGTCCGGAACTTTCGGCCTCTGAGCCCGGAACGCGGACGGTATGTCGATATAGTCTGTAAGCACGGCTTCCACGGCCGAAGTTTTTTTTTTTTTTTTTTTAGTGTAAGATGTTTGGAAATCAACTTCTGAATTAGATGTCATCGATTTTTAAACATATATCAAATGAAAGTTTTATTATACACATGGCCGGATTCACCTACTTGCCGCCCATGGGCCGTCTGTATTTTGCCGCCCCCTTCTCATTCGTTTTGAAACTCGATAAAATCCATCAAATGAACGTATCACCGGGGTGGGAGGGGGTGCATAAGACGCATTTACTCGTGTTGAACACTTTTTTGGGGAAGCCCTGTCAACACTACTAGCAGAAGGTCACGGAGCTTTGCGCGAAAGTTAAGTTCCGTAAACCTATCTCTGTGTGGACGAGGCCTTCCATTCATAAGAAATAAACGAAAAAATTATGAAAGAAGAAACATAAATGTGGATCAATGATTTTAACTTCCGCCGCCTCGTCGCGCAGACCGCACCGTGTTTGGCGCAATGCATGAAGTATTCCGACAGTCTTGTAGGCGCTATGCGTTTCACGCCGCCCGCTGCTGACCGCAGCGACCGCGCTATCTTTGATGCAATGCGTGAAGTATTCGTGCAGCCTTGTAGGCGCTCATATGTGTTACATGCCGATCGCCGCGCCGAGGACTTCTCCTTTTCATCTCAAGTCCTCGTTATCATTTCTCTCTAAGTCGCTCCGTTCCAGGCCGGATTGCGTGTTTGGTCTCTTTCTTAACTCGACTTATTGAAAGTGCTGTCTCTTGTATCACTAAGAGACGACAAAATTAGAAATTACTATACTCTTAGGAAATGAGAGAATTTGTAGCCTTTTCTCGTTTGTAATTTTGTTTCTATAAATCCGATTTTTTTTATACCTACACTTTAAAAAATTGCAAATTTTTGCCGCCCCTTAGATTTGCCGCCACAGGCCGCGGCCCATGTGGCCACCCCCTTAATCTGGCCCGCCTGAGTATACAAATGACGTAATTAGTATTTTTACCGTTTGACCATTGTCAAGACCAATGTGTCACTCATATTTTTTAGGAGTTGATTTCTTTATTTCCGGTTGTGTGGTTCATTTTCGTAATGAAATTTTGAGAACATATTAGACATTCTGAACTCTAGAATAAGCATATTGACGGTGTAAGTCGGCAATCACATATCTCGTTTGCGGTGTCTGAAAATCTCCGCCTCTATGTTATTTTTTTAAAGGAGAACAAATCGACATCATTCTTTGAAGTTTTTGCAGAATTTTCTTCGCACAAAGAAGAAAAATCACGGCAGTTTTAAAGAATTGCCGTTGAGTAGTTTTCCGGTTCAAAAGGAAAGTATGACAGGAAGTCCGCGGCGTCGCAAACCGAGTTACGTGATTGCCGACTTACGCCGTCAATATGTTTTATAAAATTCCGCCTTTTTTAAATTAGTAACGGACCGTTCAGAAAATACGTAACGTTCTGAAGGAAAGAGAGCCTCAGCCTGTGATACCTGTGCGAAAGGAGGAGAAAATTGTTCGGGATTGTGTTACGAAGCGCTGAGATAAATATTTGGGTATCGCCAATTTTTTAAAGTGAAAAATTTACGCCAAGTGCAATCTTGTATCCAAAATTATTTATCAAGAAACAGCGATTTGAGGTGGTTCAAGCAGAGCGTTACGATTTTTTTTGTTGGGGGAGGGGGGAGGGTGCAGACGTTTGACGCAGAGGCATTACGGGTGGGGAAGGGAGTAGTCATAAAATGCAATTTCAGCGCCACGTTTTTCATGAACGACCCCTCAGCACGTTTTACAGTGCGCCGTCTGGCAACACTGCGAATTACCCTCTCACCCTCGTGGCCTCAATTCGCAGACCCGGCCTAACCTCTGACCCGGCGTCGATGTCTTCACTGTAATTTTATGCTCGTATATCTTGAAGGATTAACGAACTTCGAAGCTGCACTTAATTAACGGTCATTTTTGGTCAGTTTAAATTCCGGACGCGTTTTTATCGCCCCATTAAAGAGCGAATTCAAATTATTTATAGTGACCAGTGTCCTTCGCCGACTGTATATTTGAGGAGGACACACGATTATAAAGACATTGAAAGGCTTAATTTCTTTCTAATTTTCATATAGGACGGCCCTTTTAATGTGCGAGATTTTCCATTCAAAGACTCATGTGTTCCTCGTAACTCGCAGCACACATAAAAAATAAATGCATCAAGTCAAAGAAAATAGGGTCAGAAGACAAATTATTTCCCCGGGACAAGAGAGTTCCACGTACCTATACAAATCTGAGAGAAATTAGCTTTAAATCCTTTGTATTTATTAAGCTTCCAAGAGCGTGCACATCTGCTAAAGGCGCTGCAAATGCATTGGATGTATTCTTATAGGTGTAATGTGAAGCAATGAAGCATTTACTCGATCTACGTTTAAAAGAATCCCTGCGAAATGGGGCCGCTAATAAAACTCGTAAACCTGAATGTCATATTTTTGGCTCTCTTCCGCCTTTGAATACCCAAGTGACCAAGTTCAATGTTTATACCCTTTAATACGTAAAAATAAATCAGCCTAACGGTCTCCTCGGCACCCCNCCCCCCAGAACGTTACATATTTTATCAATGACCTCTCAGAAGTAAAAGAAAAATAAAATAAACTAAACCAAGGAAATTTTTTAAGGTAACTTTTTTTGCCAAGCATATGAAAAATTTGTCGATTAAATTTTTAACGGAAAGATAAATCCTTTGATTTTCTGCGACACAAGTTGACAACTCAATGGTATGATCGAGAACGTATGCTTAATATTTCATTCGACAAAATCATAAAATTTGAATCTAACAAAGCAGACCATTAAAAACTTTGCCTCAGAACCGGTTTTCTAGAATTTGAAAGTTTACGTCATTGTGACGCAGTAGGGTAGGTGTGTTTGAGAGTAGTTTTTACGTGTTCAAGTCCACAACTGAATTTTGAGATTATAGGAACTCATGCAGGCTTCCTCTCTCTGATATCCTCATATCATCGGCGAATCTTCCAACAGGAGCACACACAGACGAACTATAGTCGAGGTGGATCTCCGTCCTCTAATCAAAGATCAAGCGAACTTGGCTAAAACTGACATTAATTAGATCTGAGCACGTGTTCGCAGCTTTATGTCCCAAATTGGACCTTCCGGTCGCGACTGTTAATCCAATCTGATCCGCTTAGACAGGCAGAATACTTGCGGTGGCAGAGCTTGCCCGCTGTTAAATGCCTTTGCGCGTAGGGGATGGTCTATTAAATCGTGGCAGACATCCAACGACACAAGACAGCGGGGATGCAGCCATGTCTGCCTCCTCCCGAGATGCAAATCTTCCAGCCTATTATTACCTCACCCACTTTGACGCCTCATGTCGCTTTTAATTAGGCTTTCATGGCGCTAACCATGCATCCATACTGCCGTGCTAAGGAAGAACGCCGTATGAGCCTTAAGGCGTTGCCAAGTTTTTACCTATAAATATCGAAATTATTGGGTAAAATGTGAAGATTATTTTCCAAAATATTCAGACATTTTTGTACGTAATTTAATCTAAAACATCTGAAAATTTTAAGAAAAATATGCATTAATGTTGTCTAAAATGCGTATTTTATCGAGGGAAATTTGGCAACTCTCGAATGTTCGTACAGCGTTCCTCCTTCACGGCAGCATATTCCTACTTGAACTGTGTATCTTCATATATGTAGGACAAAATCAGCTTCTGTTATAAATTGGACCTAATTTTTGCAGTATAAAACTACTGTTTCTGGCTCAACCATAAAATCACCTCGCTTCTCGAGGAGAGGAATGGAGTATACTGTGTTTCTGCAATGAGTTAGACATAGTAGTTATTTATTGCAAAATGTAGTCCAATCGACAAATTAAACCTAAAAATGTTGTGTGTTTTCGAAGGACCGAATAATTGAAACTTTTCAAAGGCATAAACTCACAATCCCAATCTCTTTTCTAAAACCCGAGTGAAATAACAATGTGTGAATTCTTGGCAATACACCCCTAAATCTAATTACCAATGTAAAGTAATCATTGATTTCTCAATGATTTTGTCGAAAAGCCTCGTTGAAAAGGTCAATCTATGAAATCAGCTATACGTCTTATTGCATGGTTTTCATGCTCGTGGAAAGACTTCTTAAGGAGAGGAACAGAAAGTTTTGAAGATCGTCCAACTTTTACAAAGTCTGTGGAATTGAATTATTTTCAACTCTTTCGCCTGGAGAGGGACCTCATTTAAGGGAAATTGACCAAAAAAAGGGGAGGAGATGATTTTTTTATGGTGTTGCTGGCTAATTTAAAAAAGGAACTCCCCACCAGTGAACGGTTTAAGTTTACATAAAAAGTGATTAATGGCCGTTTGCTTAATACTCCGGTAGATTAGAAGCATAATTCAAGTCAACGCAATTGGGTTTGTATTTCACCGAGGGAGGAACACAACGGAACTGAGCAGAGTGACTACCAAAGGGTGTTTTCAACACTTTTTTTTCTTGGAGGAGTGCAGTGATAACACCCTTTCTCGCAACTCTTTCAAGTCGATATCACAGGATCCCCCGCCTATAACTAAGTCGGATTAAAAAAAGCTCAAATCTTTCGTTTAATTAATAAGTTTTCACGGTGACAGTATTACCGACTGATAGTAATTTACTGTCATCCTCAGTCAAGGAAAAAAGGGTGTTATAAATTTCCTCATTGTCAAGCCCAACTTTATTCGGATTCGAGGCAGCTCTGATCTCCTTTTTTTCTGGCCACGCTTGATACCGCAAGGGTTGTTTTTCTTCCTCCACTTCTTTTATTTTCTTTTTTTCGTCTATTTACACACAGAGTGTTTAATTCCTTTTAACGGCCTTTGATAATTACTTCAAATATTTATGAACATTTGCGCTTTTCAGAGAATATGATTGTATGAAGTCAGGAGGCTTTCAATAAGTAAATAAGATTAATTACATTGTACACCTGCTTCTTAACTAAAGTATTAGCAACTGAGTAACATTACCAAATGGGTTGAGGCAGTATGCTCCACTGCACTTGCTTCGACCTGATTTTATTGCTGCATTTTTTAATAGCTTCCCTTTCTTTTTAGAGCGATAAGCCTGGTGTAAACATGCAAAATTATTATGATTCTATAAATTTATTTATTTATTTTTTATATTTTCTCACTTTTTTAAAATAAAGGTTCCATATTTTAAGTCAAATACAAAACGACTGAAAGTCCAGCCTTCCCGAGAGAGCTGCCTTGTTATTTGACTTCCGAACAAGAAGACCACGACCCGACGTTAGGGTGAATACACATAAACTCTTCCTCAAAAAGGATGCAGTTGTCCATAAATTCGAGCAAACCCATAGTTTCAACGTCATCGCCAGCCGAAACTACCACTCGTGTTTTGGGAGGAAACTCGACCGACCCGTCAATTTTAGGAGAGAACGACCCAAGAGCAGACGGTTGGCCCGGGATTAATCGGCACCCACCATTCGTATTTTAAGAACTCGATGACCCATGTACACCATCGACCAGAATATAAAGTGGAGTTCTCCTCCTTTGAAAGCACCGTTGTCACATTTCGTGTAAAATGAGCTTGATTTGGAATCTTCTTTATGGACAAAATTGAGGAATTAAAATCGGCAACGTCGCTTGTAAATAACTCGAAACCTACCCGAGTGTGAACCGAAGCCTCCGGATCTTTCGCAGCCGCGGAGTAAATGGTCGAAACCGGCACAATGCAGCGTCATAATAATAAAACATAACTACACCCGCGTCCTTTTCTCCAAAGCTCCACTTTTCGAGTACCTACCGAGGGGATGAGCTTTTGCCGTCAGGTTTTCGGTGGAGTTCGGAGCTCACCGAACGCCCGACGATCGACAAGTCATCGTTTCGGGTCCCTCATTATTTCTCTTCCTTTTCTCGTTGCACCGCCCTCTTGCACCCCTCACGCTCTGAGCCCTGAATCATATCCGTCGCTCCATTGAACTTTATGACAGAAAGCTTTCTCTGGATCTGAGGATCCGTTTTTGAGTCGAACTAAGAAAATCGGGGCTGGTCCCGGTGCTCCCTTATTTTGCATTATTCCCTGAATCCTCGTCATTTCCGTCGGTTTTATTCCGAGCTGCCTTGCGTGATGCCTTGTGGAGGGGTGGACGATTTTGAGAGCTTATTATGATACGGCTGGAGCAATGAGATTTTATGTTCTGTTTTGTGGGTGGGTTTCGGATCAAAGCCTGACAGCCGGATAAGCTGCACTTTGAATAATCATGACGACTTGATCATATTTCATATTTTATACTTGCGCTGACTGAACACGTCCGATTTTTATCTCTTACACGGAAAAAATAAAATTGCTAATTTAACAATTTTGCAGTTTGAAAAGGGCCCGACACGTTTCAATGTAGATTTTACAATGAAAAAATGCTAATTTAACAACCTTAGTGGTTAAATTAGCTTTTCACTATTGTAAAACACATTTGAAACACGTCGGACATATTTTTTTAACAATTTAATCGTTAAATCAGCAATCCATTTTTTTCCGTGTAAACGATACTTACCGTTTGATTTACATTGTTGAACAAACTCAAATAACGCAAGGTGTGAGGTCAAAAGAAGTCATTCAGCAAATTTACAAGAGTGAAAAAAAGCGAATGGTCAAAAAAATAAATCATTTATGAATGATGGAAGTAAGCTGTAACGTATAAATGCTCCATCGGTATCAGACAGGCCTCTATGTTTTCCCTGAATTGTTCGCACGCATTACTGTTAACTGAATCACCTTCGCCCAAAATGCTCGATTCTGTGCAGCTAAAAGAGCTTACTCAGAATCCTATTTGGAAAGGGTGGCTGCACTACTGTTTGTTTAGGGGACGCAAATTTGGGACACAATTTCTACTCCTGCGCTTTCAATCACCGGAGAAAGAGGGATGCAACGATGTCCACGTAATAGCATTCTAACCTATAATTCTATTTTTCCAATAAAATAAGAAATACGGAAATGAGGCAAAGCTTTCCAGGGCAGCGGAAAAGAGGGACAAATCGGACGAAGGAATAACATGAGCATCAAATGGACAGGATATTGAAAACACCCTGCATCCGAACATAACAGCGTTACGTATTTTGATAAACTCGGAACTCAATTTACAGCACAAAATCGCCGGCTCTAATCTAGACCTAATCCAATCGTAAGACTTGTTCCTTTCAACAGCGTTTGCTTGAGAAAGTATGTCCAACTGGTTTTTTTCTCTTTTTCTTTTTTTAGCATTTCAATCAATTTTTACACCATTTAAGTGCATGAGGTAGCCCTACTGAATCATCTTCGGCACTTTACACAAAGAAACGAAGATGAAAAAAGTGACTACGTATTCTCCTTTGAGAACATCACCGCCGTGGACTAGGTCATTATTCATAAGCGCGGACACACGAAAATCTATATTATGACGTTTCCTCAACTGTGTTGGTGACGTGAAAAACAAACCAAAAAAAGCGTATGGACTATAGGAGTCGTCTCAGATAACTAATTTGTATTTTATTTACGTTATAATTTTCATTTAAAAAAAGTGGGTAACCTGAAAATAAGCTAACTTCAAAAGTTGTATCTTATCATTGTAAAAATTAGTACTCTAGTCTGATTAATTTGCGTGCATTTACTCATACGTCACTTTTCCCGAGACCAAAATACTCAAAAAATATATAGTTTACTTTTTAATGAGAATTAGAGTGCGTGTTAAGTTCAACTCGAGAAAATGAATGCCGCTATAAAAGTAATTCAAGCACTAAATCTGCGGTTAACACGAGATGTGTTTCTGAGTTAAAAAGGCTGTTCCGGGAACAGGACCTAATTGTTCTTGACGAATGGACCGCGAACATAAATATTGGCTTGCCACCACCCTCCCGCGTTAAAGACTTTTTAATTTAAGAGAAATGCAAACAGGGATGAAGTCGAGGGGAAAAGAAGGACGAAATTACCGTCGATGGCACAGTCGTTCTTTACTTTTTTTCTATTTAAAGTCGGGTGACATTTGGGCCTCTCTGCGAGGGGCAGCATAGGTGCATTCACCGGGATGAAAGAGGGTGATTCATCTCCTAAGAATGGTGTGACATTTTCGGGTTTCGTGCGAGGGAGTGAAGAAAAATTGGCTCCGTTCTAGCGTTGAATTTTTCTGGTTTTCGGTCGAAAACAAGCTGTGTTTGTCATTGGAGGCCCTCCGTGCTGCTGGATGGAATTCGGGGAATGAGCGTCCTGGCACACTTGATGACACCAAACCGCGCGTGCCGCGAAAGGTGGCCACGGTGTTCTTGCAATGGCTCGTGGACGAGCAGATTTGGTGTCGCTTGTCAATCTGACCCCCAAGATGAGCAGCCAACCCTCCTAATTGCCCTCTTTCTTTCCCCTTTTTCTGCACTGCCGTGCTAGGGAAGAACGCCGTATGAGCCGTCAGACGCTGCTACACCTCCTTCAATAAAAACTATAATCTAATAGGAAAATCGTTAATTATCCTTCAAAATTGTATGCAAAAAATGATTGAAGCAACGAAGGAATTGGAAAACAACCTCTGATCAATATGCTTAAATAAATATACTTTCGTATCTTTTTCAGAATATTGCTGTTGACACACTATATTAATAAAGTGTACTTAGTTAAAGAATAAGGAGAGAATTAAAATATGGGTAAACAAGGCTAAAACATTAAAAACACTAAAAGGCAGGACGTTTCGAGCTGCTACCAGCTCATTTTCAGCTGAAAAACACATAAAAACGGGTAAAAAATTGAGTGGCGACCCCAGCCGTCATCACGTAACCTTTTTTTTAAAGTCCTGCCTTTTAGTGTTTTTAATGTTTTAGCCTTGTTTACCCATATTTTATTTCTCTCCTTCTCCTTATTCTTCATTCGTATATTCGGGCTATGTTTTTGTGCTTTATCGTTACTTAGTTAAATGAAGCCAAAAACATGTGTAAAATACACGAGTTGTTTTCCTTTATCTTTGAACGTAACATCAATATTTTAGATTTAACCTAAGTGGATTTCAAATTAATAACAGTTGTTTTAGAAATATTTTCAAGTTAGACGACCAGATCCTGCTAGAATGAGATGATTTTTTTTTTTCTTTTCTTTTTCTTTTTTTTCTTTAACCTGTTCCCTCTCTCAAGTGCAACACACCAGCTTTTAAACAAAGGGGTGATACCCCGCGCGCGAGGATATTCCCCAAAACTAGAGCAACGCGCGCGTCCCCAAATAATTCTCGTGCAACTCTTGAATTGTTAATGCCGAGACTTGAGCAAATAAATCAGGGACCAATATAACATGTCTAAATCGAACGGTTGCTGGAAAGCAGACCAAAACGGAACAATTACGTCCGGAAATTGGCGGCGGCTGGGGACCGAACCCCGAACACACACTCACGCAGGAGTGAATACCGACGAAGCCACCAGAACTCTTGACCCCTGTGTTGACACCAGCTCTCAGTCCCCAAAGCTCATGAACTTTGCCCGGTCGCACCCTTACTTCACTTCCACCCTCCACATGCGTGTGGTCCGTCGCGCGAAGCAAGAGCGTCACCTTGTAAGACGCCCGCTTACAGCGCCGCCTAACGAGATGGCTAATAAATTAACAACTGACACACTCTTCGACTCCGAGGAAACAATTGCTTCTATGGGGAATTAGCCGCCAAGTCTCTATAAGTCATCCTTGCCTGTATCTTAAAATTTCATCCCACCACCGGTGACTAACAGCTCGATTTCTCAGCTGATTTAGCGACCGAACCCTTATGGTTAACTTCCTCGCCAAACCCGTCTTGACTCCTGAATTATAAAGGTGAGTTGGGGTTCCAGTTTTAATTACTTTCAAGGCTCTCTCGCTTGGTCGAGGAGGGTGGGACCCGTGCCCCTGCGCTTTGTTGACGGGAGGGTTGAGGGAAAAAATCGGACCGGACAGAATGTTTTACTTGAAGATTTATTAACACTTTAGGACCTTCGTTAGCGATACTTACAAGTCTACATACGCAGTTTGCAGCTAAATGAACAGACATTGATGCAATTCCTTCAATATCTTGATACTCGAAATCAGGCAGGCTTTGTGTCAGGTATTAAGATGAGCAACTAGACAAGATCTGAAAAGTAAAAACGCCATGTTTTTTTTTCTTCAAAATTTTACGCAAAAAATGATTGAAGCAACGAAGGAATTTTGAAACAACCTCTGTTCAATATGCTTATATAAATATACTTTCGTATCTTTTTCGGGTATATGACATAGTTCAAATTTTCGGCACAGACAACGTTTATCTGAATGTTGAATTTATGTTGAATTATGTTGAATGTTGAATTAAAGTTTTAACTGAAACTGCAAATTTTCATGTTGATTTCGTCACATTTTAGACTTTAAGGGGTGCCTCAAGAAGAAATTTTCACGAGGAAACCAATAGAACCACTTCAACCTCAAAGTTCTGGATGAACAGAGTTAAAAGCGTATAAAGTTTCCAAATTTTGTCCGAACTCTCCTATTGACTCGATCCACCGTGCACCGTAAAACAAAACCGAATATGCTGAAGACAAATATTCTACAAGGTATATTTTCTGGACCTCCTTTACTGCCGTGGAAAACCGCCATATGAGCCTTCAGATGTTGTCAAATTTCACTCGATAAAATACGAATTTTCTGGTACTTACGAATATTTTTATAACATTTTTTAGATCATTTTCTTCGTAATTTCACCCAAAGTTCCCGATAATATCAAGAAAAAATATTCATACATTTCCACAGAAATTTGTATTTTATCGAAGGAGATTTGGCAACTCTCGAATGTTCATACGGCGTTTTTCCTTAGCGCGGCAGTTTACCGCCTGACCAAAGCCGCGGCATAAATCAAAACCGCGGGAATGACAGAGGAGGGTGCGAAACGCGAGGGCGGCGGAAAAAAGGAAAATTTTTCAAATCCATGATTAACTGTTGAACGAGTATCATGTTTGAACAGACCACCTGATTAAAATTGTGCTATTTGTCAGGAATTTCGTCGCTCGAGGAATAAGTGCGCCCGGGATAAATAGACGTGGAGCGTCTTTCCGTGAACGATGTTTGAGAGGTTAATTTATTGGCCGAACGTAAGCGCTCCCCCCCCTCCCCACCCACTATCCGGCCGGTGCAAGGTTTCCAAATCGTGCAATATAACGTCCATATCTTGCACACTGAAAAAAAAATCTTGGTGTATTTACTAAGAAAAGGATAAAATTACCAAGAATTCAGGGTTCTATTTGATCCCAGTTTTTTCTTGGTAAAATTACAATTTATGGAATTGGTAATTTTACCAAGAAATCTCGGTAAAATTATTGAACTTTCTCGGCAATTTTACTAGACCTTGGTAAAAACGCCAATATTTTTTATCGACTGTGGTAGAATTACCGAGATAAAATGGCAAAGTTACCGGGAATTGATTACCAATAAAAGTGGTATTCTTACCTGAAAAAAAAACAGTAAAAATACCGGTTTTTGGTAAGCTTACCAGTATCCCTTGATAAAATTACCAATAATTGGTAAAAAAAAGTGAGATGGTAAAGGTACCAACGGACCGTGGTAAAAACACCGAGAATTTTTTTTCAGTGCATGGGTTTAATTGGGGGGGGGGGGAATTGCTGATTTTTCAGCACAATCTGGCAACTCTAGGCCGGTGAAAGGGATGAAGCATTGATAGTTGAGAGTCCCTCGGAAGATTCGTCGCGGGCTTACTCCCGCGAGATTTATGATAGAGCACGGCCGGTAAGATTCATGGACACAGTGTTGCCGATTCACCCACATTTTTAACCCCTCAAAGGCAATAATTCGCACTAACTGGCAGCAATGTATAGGCCCCTGTAAGTGCATTTATCAGTCAAGAAGGCTTACATGCAGAAACCAATTGTCCGTTGTTTTCTAAGACACGTTCATGCTCCCGCCCTCCCCTTTATCTGTCCTTTAAGATTGACATGAAACCTATGTCAACATAATAAAATATAAAATTGAGCATCTTAGAGCGAGATGCGAGATTGCACGACATCTTCGGGGGGCGTTTTCGGGAAATTGAATTTCGGAATGGATCTATGGGGTCTAACGATTAAAGGTCTTATCGAATGAGTGACGCAATTCGCAGACACTGTTGATTGTACACAGGCTCATAAGTATTTGTAATTCGACGATGTAATTTATTATTATACGTGTAAAAGATTTAAGGTTCCATCCCCTGGCTATTTTCTGCGAGCTCCTTGTATTGTAGAGAGAGACGCAGAAGTTAATCTCTAAGAGGGAAACTATTTCAACGCTCAGGAAGTGTCTCTGCCTAACCACCTCGAATGAAGGAGAAATATATCCCCCACAAGGAATCACTGTGCTACTAATTGGCAACACAATGGGCCTGTTGCATGCAAGAGATACAGCCGCGCGAATAGACTTTATAGTGGTTAAATGACACGAAAATTACGATGGTCACATTAAAAAAGTCTGAAATACACTCCTTACTGCGCAATTTGCGTTGTTAGGAGCGCGCTTTTTCAAATTTCCCGCGTCTGGGGGCAGTTTTCTAATCACCGGAAACGAGCAAACGGCGGGCTCGGTGATTTCCGGAAGATGCCGAGTCGTCGTGGTTGTTGTTGTTATTTTTTCCTTCAGTTTGTTCACAAACCTAACGTGATCTCTTATAGTGGTCCATATACGCTTTATGCGGTCACCAAATATCGATCAACTTTTAAATATCCAACGCAATCCTTCTACATTTCATTTCACGATATCACGAGCTCCGATTTTTAGGTTATGTTGTCAGTTTTAGTTGACCGGAAATAGCCGCGAGTTGCCGTTAATTGTTTCCGTAAGAAAACTGCCCCCCGACGCGGGAAATTTGAAAAAGCGCGCTTCTAACAACGCAAATTCCGCAGTAAGGAGTGTATTTCAGACTTTTTTAATGTGACCATCGTAATTTTCATGTCATTTAACCTCTAAAAAGTCTATTCGCACGGCTGTATCTCTTGCATGCAACAGGCCCATTCAATTTTCCCTGATTTGAACTCTCGAAAATTGAAGATCTTCCTATGAAAATAGTGCTCTCTAGGGTTGAAATGTGTGCAATGGTCCATAAAGCTTTTATATTTGCAAAATTTCAATCCCTAATTTGATGATGCAAACGTTTGCGGTTGTTTGACGGTCCCCGAAAATCATTCATTCGGGAGAATCTGTTTTTTGTTTTAAACGGTTTCTAGAGAAATGTCTCTCAAGATGTTGTAATTTTTCGTAACTTGAAATGATCTTGGCTTCTTTTATGTTGTTATCTGGACGGAATTCTTTGAATATTTTCCTCTTCATCCTGCTCCCTATCTTTTTTCCAGGACAACCGGGGTGCAGAACGGGCACTTCTCGGTTGAGGTGTTTCAGAGTTTCCACGGGGAAAACCGTTGGGTCATTTTTCTGAAATTTTAATTGGTTTAGAGCATTCTAAAATCATAAAGAGTTTTCCGTAAAAAAGTCTCATTATATTATGTACCAACATTTTCTTTGATCTTAATTAATGAAACGTTGCCAGAGATTCTATGATACCGAAAATGATAAGTGTCCTTTCTGCACCCAGAGCTTCAATTATTGTTTAAAAAGGAATACAGCACTAACGGATCTGAGTGATTCCTTGGAAATTTGAAAACCACCTGGTGCAACACACACTAAGAAAAAAAGAAGGAAGAAGAAATAAGGCTAAACTGCTGTTGTATAAGATACCTTGTGAAGGGCTTTTTACACTGCGTGTCTTACTCCGAAACAGACTAGAGCTCGTTTATCAAAGTGAAATTCACGTATTAGAGAGAGAGAACGGGGGAGAAAAACAATACCTTGCAGGAAATTTGCTGTGTTACGACCATGAACTTTTATGACGAACATTTATAGAGAATGGTTCATCCCATTCTTTATAAAAGCGTGACAACTTTAGCACGGCATTCGTAAAATAAAAAAACACGTCTCAAAACTCCATTTTAGTTTTAAAAGAATCATTGCAGCAAGCGTCTAAAAAAATTAAGGAGGGTGTAAAACACATTTATGATTGTAAACTGAGAAAACTTGTTTCAATCTAGCGTAGCTTGAAGGTATGCAAAATATTCATATGTAATAAGCTATGAGCGTAAAAGAAAATTACTGCTTTGACAGCTGTCATTTATGCCAGGGAGGGAGATCGCACAACGTTTCCTTTCTGCGGAACTTTTCTTGCTGCAACTTATTAACTTTCTGAGCTTCAAATTACATTAGAGCATACAGTAACAAAAGTTTAAACTGAGAGTTAAATAAAATCATTTATTTGTGTGCATGTGGTTTGCGTCACTCACACACTCAGAACTTCATTCATTTCGAGCCTTTCGTGCGACCGTTTTTCCAATATTAACCTGTATTAGCTTTTTGTATTGGCTCTTTAAGTGACATCTTATGCAAATAAGGAACATGCAAGAATGCAAGGCTTTTTCACAGTTGGGTCTTTTAGTTATGTGTTGAAAAACAATTTTGTTGGAGTGTAAGTACCATTAATTATGTTTGACTCGTCTGAAAATTTAACAAAAAATGTGTTTTACACCCGCAATTTGCACTCCACTCCCCCCCCCCTCCATCACTGTAAAATTAGAATTATAATGATTGGATGTATTTAAATTTGCGGTTGAATTGGAATAAATTATTCTTAATGGAGGTTATTAATTGAATGTTACTCATTATCAGTCCCTGCATATTTTCCTGCTTTGCAAATCTATGGCTAAAGTTGAAACATGCATGTCTCAATCGCAACATTAAAAATATATAATATTGTTTAATTTATTGACAAGAAAACGAACCACAATTTCAAGTAAACACGTAAGTTTATTTTACTTTAAAAAAATTAAGCCTGAGTGGCGATTTGCGATGCCGCGATCAGACTTACGCATTTTTCGACTTTAGCAATTGGGACAATAGATTTACTGTACTTAAGTTTGAAGGGGATCCATTGGAGGTGCCGTTATTTTTTATTTATTTTTTTTTTAAAGTTCAGTCGGTCTCTTTACATAAATTCGTAATAACGGATTAACTGTATGAGTTTATCACTACACCGAAAAAAAAGTGAGGTTGACCAAACAGTCTGGGTGTAAAAAAAACAAAAAAAGGTGTGCGAGAACTTACAATATGCTAAATCAACCGCTGTAGCAGTTACTTAAGCAATGTCAAGATGCAAAACTAACCGTTGTCTCTGGTAAATCAGCATTTTGTGAGTTCTCGCACACTTTTTTTTACACAAAGTATGATACATCAACTTCGGTGTATCTTCAGGATTGAAACCGCTAAACACAATTCGGCAATGAGCATGACCAATCAATTATTAAGTGCAAATACTAGTCACATTTTCTATGAACGCCAGTGTCCGAATCATTTGGATGATAATTAAAATGCAATTTCAATCATAATTATATATCATCCCACAAACATTTTGAAGGAACTTTCTCAAGAGCCTGGGAAAGAAAACCAAGCTACACTAAATATTCAGACACCTGAGGTGCATATAAAGTCGTTCAAATGTTTCTGGGTTCTCCACGCCCTGAGAACTCTCTTTTCATTCTTAGTCGATGCAGCTCGGGGGGTGTTTTGAACAATTAATTTCCTAATTTTTACGAGCGTAATTAATGATACAACACAGCGAAGGTGGCGCGGGGGTGCAGGTGGGGCCGGTAGCGACCTCTTTTGAGTGGGAGCTGTAAAGCGTGCAAGTAACGGTGAGGGGGATTTTTGTTACTTAATCAGGTAGAACGTTTTCCGGAATGAATAATATGCTTAAATTATCGGCCCATTTCCCGTTTCCTACTTTCGGCCAGAAGCCTAGTCAGTGCGCGGATGTAGTAAAATCTAGCTTTCAGACTATCCCTCGCCTAGCTTTCATTAAAAATATTTTTCCTTTGTCCCAAAGACAGTCAATGAGAGGTGGAATATAATGTTGTTTCTACTGACGCGGCTGTAAAATTACAGAACAAGGACAACTAGAAATACAAATATTCACACGATTCATAACTGAATAGTGGAATATGCTAATTATTACATGTTCAAGAGGCTTGTAACATCCTTGTTAGGGCCCAACCTTTAACTTATGGATTGAGAGCTTTTTTACATTAGAAAATGGATTGACGGGAAGGATAATCGTTCTAATTATGTCTTGAAATTGAAAGTATGTCATTTTAGGCTTATGGCTGTTACAAGTTAAAAGTTGAGTCACAAGTAATAATTTTAGCCAGAGTTTTAATTAATAGCTATTTATCGAACAAGCTTGTTGATGAGTTTTCAAGGACAACAGTAAATATACATTGCGTACTTATTTTAATTTCTGAAATAGAATCATGTTTTGTTTTCTCAGTATATTTCTCAAAAATTAAAAGAAATCCGTTTTCGTATTTTAAAAGATACGACTCCTTTTTTTTCAAAACTATGTTTTCCGTACTTGATAGTCACGAGTTGAATTTACATTAATATTGCTGGAGATTACCGAAAACATGTCAGTTTCTTGCAACGGCGATAAAAAGGAAACAACCTAAGTCTACCGAAATTAATAAGATTTTTTTACAAAATGTTGGTATATTTTTCACTTTTGGCTCAAAATTACTGAAAATCTATGAATTCAAAGTCAAGCACGAGGCTATTGCCAAGTGTTGCAACGGTATTGTGTAAAACGGTATAGTATCAATCAAGCTCATTCGTGCCAGAAAAAAAATGATGAGCGGTCAAAATAGCGCATCAGTTCACAACTACTGTACGATGATTCGGCCCGGCCTGATTGTTCTCTTATTCCTTCACGAGTTTTCTATTTGTGCACCTTTTCGGCTCAAATGAGGCAAATAAACGGTAAATAACCTCTCCAAAAGGTGGGAGGGCCACGAGAATAGCTCCACCAAAGAGCAATTAAAGGCTCACGGCCAGCAACAATAGGAGTGGACTCGAAGGCGTTGAGCGTTGCGTCGTCGAGATGTCGATTGTTGAGCCCCGAATGAATCGAGTCCCACCTCGTCGACACAATACCGGAATTATATAAATCAAAATTCAGTTTAAGCGCGTATTACAGGAAAAAAACCCGATTCAGCGCGAGGAAAAAACGCGTCACAATAGACAGGATTGGGAAAGGGATGAATGATGTGGTGTGGATAGAGGGCAGCCAAAGCTGGCAGGGATACAAAATAATTGGTGTCTAATCAGCGGGCTAGGTCTGTCCGCCTGAGTGGTCACTGAGGGGCTCGTCAAGTGGGGAGCCTTGAGCCCCTTGCACCCCACGCCGCGCTGCCCCGCGACCACCGGCCACCCGCCAACCCCGTGAGCCACGGGGAAATGTCATTATCAATAACTGAAGGGGCCATGATAAATAATAGTGCAAGCCCCGAAAACCTGTGAACCCTCACACGCTTTGCTCCTGAGGAACCAATGGCTCATGAGTTTTCAACGCTTACGTTATTATCCTCGTAGGCTCACTGATTTGGCTCTATGCTCCTCGGTTCAGACTTCGTTCGTGAAATTGTCACTTTTTCGCCCTTTTATTTTATTCTATTCCTTCCGGTTCACTTTAAGCGGCCCTAAATCTATGCTCCTCCCGATGAAATTGATCCGAGGTGGACAAAGTGAATGTGGAAACTACAGAGCGGAAATTCAGCGATTTCGAGATGCAGGGTATTCCCTGCTTTACATGGAAAATGATGAAACTAGGATCTGGCCTGATAAAAAGGGGATGAGGGCTCAGTGGATGATTCTTCTTTTTTCTAGAGACAGGAAGAGACAGACGGATAGAGATGTAAAAATTAGAAAGGATAGAGGTTAGAAAGAGTGGTGAGGAAAAGGGAAAGGGGGACAGAAAAATATTTTACTGGGGCATTAAGTATATCTTTAGCACGATAAGAAATACACTAGTTGAAAACACTCAGTGCATTTGGCCTGATTATCTTGTGAATTAACATCTATACTTGTAAACTGGAAAAATTCGTTCTCGTAAATTCAATATTCGAACTTTCCGATTGGTAAACTATAAACTTTCAGCTAATTCAGCCTTACGTTTTGTTCTCGAAACTGGACATATGTACTTACCAGTGATTGTTTTTTATCGGATTCAAATCGTACGAAAATTATAATTATTAAATTCTGGCTTAAGATACTCTTCTGTTCAAACCGGCGCACAGTGGATCGAGTCAATGTGAGAAGTTGGACGAGATTTTGGAAATTTTAAAAGCTCATAATTCATGTTCATACAAAACTTTGAGGTTCAAAAAGTGGCTCCTTTGGTTTCCTAGTAACATTTTTTGCTAGAGGCACCCCTCAAAATTTAACATTTGACGAATTAAACACCAAAATTTATAGTTTTAGTCTAAAATTTCATGTCCGATCTATCTGATCGACTCGATCCACTGTGCGCCAGGCAGGCACGCAATTGTGTACACAGAGAAAAAAACACATTGGATCTAGAGTCCAGACTCTTGAAAACATTGACAAGAAAAATACTCTTGATTCAATCAGATTTTTGCTTAAATCAAAAGAAAATCCGCTCAAATTAAGTGGCTTGGTTCTTGATTTAAGCTTAAATCTGATTTAATCAAGAGTATTTTTTCTTCTCGATGTTTTTAAGAGTCTGGATTCTTGATTCAATGTGGTTTTTTTCCAGTGTAGATACAGTTTCTGCTAGATACAGTTCAAGAAAGTTCCTGGATTCACCAATTCGGCAACACCGGATTTTCTCCATTTAAAGCTATGTTAAATAATCGATTCTTGTCGGAGCAATTGCCCCAATATGTTTTTTTTTTTTTTTTTCCAACGTAGGAAAATATTCAGAATCGTTTCATTATAGCTATAAAGAAACCACAAGAAAACCTGCACATCCAATGTCCTCTTGTCTCATAGAGTAGAAAGTGTGCTGAGTGGCCGGTGCATCTTTTCTTAGCAACTCGATTCAGGCGAGAGTATATGTTTAATCTTCTAATTACTGGGGAGCGCATGCATTAACTGATCGGTAAACCCCTTTCGCAAACATTGGGGCAGCGTCAGAGTCGGAGGTAAGCATTCCAAATCCGTTAACAGTTCGCTCAAATGCTTACGCAAAGGCTGCCTACAGAGGATTTAGTTGAAATTTATGTCTTATGCAAATTAGCGTCGGCGATAAATAATGGCCGAACATTATCGAGACTCCCAGATAAATTATTGTTCCGAGCAATTTAACCGCTTAGAAGCACATAACTTGATTAAAATCAGAGTGACCACTCGCCTTGCACTCCGAGTGTTAATCATCCTTGCGTTCGCGGATCCACGAACAAGTGTCGATCACTCTCGGGAAGTTTTTCTTAATGAGACGATGTAACGTGGGGGTGGGTCCCCTCAAAGTCACTTTTCTCTCATACAACGGCGTATAGCTGTGTGTGTATCGTAAGTGAAGTATAGAATCGATGATTAAAGAATCAGCACTTTATCTGGTAGCACTTTGTCAATGGCATTGTATTGCGAGCTGAAAAAGCAAGAGCCTCGAACATCATCTTAACCCTCTATGGCATGAATTAATTTTGGTTCTGAGATGTTGAGGGACACTAATCTACGTTGTAGCTTGCATAAAAAACATAGAGTGCCAACTTTTTTTCAAAATTTGAGATTTTTTGGGAATCAGTTATTCATAAAAAGAGAGAAACTAGCGAGTATTTGCAAAATTAAAATACAGAGGAAAGATTAATTTTTTTAGAAACCCAAAAATATTACGTTGTTACGAATTCTTAACGGTATGCTATAGTGAGTTAAATTTCCTGTGATATTTTTACAGTAAATTGAATCGCACTTAGCATAAAGGAACCAGCGCGATTCCGGTGTTTTCAAAATCGTGCAGCTTTCCCTTCTGTTTTAAAAACACTTGATATATGTACAGTATTAAAATTTACACATTTATTTTCCTTTAAAATTATGATTTTTTTTGGTGGAAAGCCGAAACTCTTTACTTTTTGGGATGTTCCTTTGATAATTATGAAGAAGCAACATTTTTACGACACCGTAATCACGCTGGCTCCTTTTTGATAAAAACGATTCAGTTATTGTAACTTAAAGTAGGCAGTAGCGTATTCCAACTTAACGTAACGTAACGTAACTTTACGTGACATATCATGGCATGACATGACATGACATGAGTCAATCCAACTAATACAAATATACGCTCTGATGTTCGTCTAATGTCACACTACTCTAGGCGACGCGCAACGAAGGGACCGTGCTGCGCTCTCCTTCGAGTCGAGAGAGAAGTGTGAGCTCCATGTGCGCCTTCAATAAATCGTGTATGCAAATTCTCCTCCGCTGAGCGTGTATAGTTGCTCGTGCGCAAGTTACACATGCATATTCTTCGTGTGGCGTCTGGCGCTGGCAGATCGGCGATGAACCTAAGAGAACGCGTGACTCAGATTGCGACTCCGTAGACTTTCTACTGAAATTTACTTTTTAAATGGCAAAATATAAGTACTAAATGTCATTTTTTTTCCTACTTTTCCTACTTTTTCTTCTCATGTATAGAGTGTTCTATAAGAAATGCAAGTAGCAGTGTAGATTCGACCTCTTTTGAAATAATATAATGAGAGCTCCACTCTGCGGTGTTTCAAAATCTCCGATTTTGAAACACCGCAAACAAGGTATACAATTTTGCGGTCGATAGTTTTTCCACCTAGAAACATAAAGAGCCCTGCCAAGAAAGGGTTTTTTCGCTCCTTTCTCTTTATGCCTGAGTTGATCAATGGGACAAGGCTGAAATGAAAGCTTACGGCAAGGCAGACTTCCAGGCAAAGTTTCAACTTGAAGTAACACCTCGTTTAGGCTGCACAGCGTTGCCAATTTTTCATTTTTTATGTGCTAAAATCAAGGAATTCTGAGCTTATAGTCCAGTGAATCATAATTAAATAGACTAATACATCGGTCTGCAGGCTGAATACTATACCGAAAAAGAAACTCCGGCCGTGGGGGCCGTAATTACGGGCTATATAGGCATACCGTTTGTACCGGGCTCAGAGGCCAAAAGTTCCGGCTGCTGGTGCCGTAGCTGCGGCCTCTGAACCCGGAGCAATCGAAGCTACGGCTCCAGCACCCGGAACTTTGGCCTCTAAGCCTAGAACGGACGGTATGTTAATATAGCCCGTAATTACGGCTCTCACGGCCGGAGTTTTTTATTAGTGTACTAAGGACGTAAAATCTTTTTCTAAATATTTGAAGTCTCCCCCTGGGAAAACAAAATCGGTACCTTTCAAACCGTAACACACATTAAGGGAAACAAAGCTTTAAAAAACAAGCATATAGTTTCTGCGGCTTTAGAGGGAAGGGAGTTGACAGATAACAAAGTTAATATCCAGATGAGCGACGGGGTGGCGACTGGCTCATAACTCGAGGCATCAATCAAACAGACGAAACAATCACGCCCAATAAATAAGAGTATTCAAATTCGAGGACGGCGCGTGATTTCATATTGTTCGCGTCTGGACGCGCGCGGTGGACCAGCCGCTTACATTCATCACGAGCCCCGAATAGAGTGCCTCTAATTATGATTATTAATTGATTAAACGTGCTAAAGTGGCGGGCAGTTAATGAGCGTATTCTTTCATCCCCTCCGCGGGCAGCCAAGGGTAGTTTCTGAATGCGCCAGGAGAGGGGGATGCGTGATGCGTGCGAACCGGAAATATCGTCCGTCTATGAAAATGCTCCGCTTTGCATCCATCCACGGCTTCCCACCGCTCGAATTCCTTTTAATTAATATTCGGGAGTCCATTCACCGCCGGGCGAGATCATTTTTATCTTGTCATAATCCCTTCCGCCTAATCGGGCGCGCAACTAGTTCTGCCGTCCTCAGGAAGAACGCCGTATAAACCTTCAGGCGTTGCCAAATTTCCTTTAAAAAAACACGAATTCACTGTTAAACTTATGAATATTTTCCTTCCAATTTTTCAGATAATTTTGTTTCGCAATCTCATCTGAAGACCCTGAAAATTTCAATGAAAAATATGCATATCTTTCCTCAAAAATGAACATTTTATCGAAGGAAATTTGGCAACCCTCGAATGTTCATACGGCGTTTACCCTCAGCATGGCAGAGCTCGGGCTTGACTTTTATTAATCCAGGCCGTCATCAATTGTTGAATTGATGACGATCCATCAGGTGTTTTACTGCCGGCTTTCAGGTTTCACGCCTCGATCGCCTGTCGGAACTTGGAAGGCGTGGGTGACAGCAAAGGAGGAGGGCGCGGTGAGACTGCGCTAGCTTATGACAAAGTGTGAGAAGGGACGGGTGCTTTGTCGCGCGGAACTCAAAGCTTTGAATGATGAGGAGGTCACAATGGAAATGAAAGAACGACAAAGTTCACCCTGTATCATATGAAGACAGAAATAAAGGCTTGACTTGAAAATTTCTCTACAAAAAGGTCATTTTTTGGACATTTTGGGCATCTTTGGTGATCTCTCTATTCCCTCATTTTTTCTGATAATTTGTTGTGTTACTACACTAAAGTCATTACACTAAAAGTTATTCCTAGATTTTGAGGCCACCGCCCAAAAGCACAAATGTCCAAAAGCGCAAACCGCAAAAGCGCAAACGGGAAGTTGAGAGAGTCACAAAGCTGCCCATTAACCAATCTTTAAGGTAAGACGTTGCCAAACTTGCAAGCAGAGAGTTGAAGAGCACCTACTTGCGCAAACGACTCCCGACTTCCACCACCTCAAAAGCGCAAAAGGAAAATTTGCGCTTTTGGGGACTATGGGGTTTTGGACATTTGCGCTTTTGGAAACTTACCGATTTTGAATCTTTTGACGGAAAAATTTAACGCGAATGTTAAGCCTTAAATTAGCCATAACTCAATCTTCTTGAAAATGATCTCAATCTCTTTTTGAACTCGGTCTACTTTGAGTAAAGATAGAATTTTTTCCGTGTGAAAGAGAGAGAGTCGCTTGATTTTTCCCCTCTCTTGCCTACCCTCTCTTCCTTCTTTTCTCACTTTTCCGGTGGGTGTCATGCCTCAGAGTCCGAAGGGTCTCATGTGCGGCGGTGGCTAAACACTTTCAAACTTCACCTTTCATCAAGTAAAGATTAGAAGCCGGCGTCGATAGAAAAAGCCAATCGAGCCTCAGAATTTACGTCACTCCAGAAGGGTGCAGAGCGCAACGAGGTCGTTGAGAGAATTATCTAGCCGGACGCAGCGCTCTCCGAGAGAGGAAAAAAAAGCCGAAGAAACTCAAATTGGATTACTCGCGCCAATAAACGGCAGGGGTCGCCGAAAATGATCAACAGATAAGTAAAAATTGACTAAGAACCAGAAGATCACGGCGATGAGGGGTGAGTGGCCGCGGGTGTAATCTTGTTTATTTATGCAGCGGGGGAGTGACTAAAGTGGACAGCGGACCTCCAGGTCCGCGGCAGCTGCGAGGGGGTGGCGAATAGAGATCCATAAGAATCCGAAATGAAATGATCACGTAAATGGATGATCCGTGTTGAGGGGGCCGCCAATGCGCGGACAAATCTCCTTAAAGGGTGATCTCGAACCATTAATAATAGCCGGACTTCTCACGACAATGTGTTTTTCTTATTCAGCGCCGTCCCTAACCCGCGCCGCCGCGCGCCGACAGAAAAGGGGCAAACACAAACACCACGGAGCCTGGTGTCGAAGATGCATATTCACCGCTTTTCCGGACCCCCACCCGGAGTTTCCTGCTAAGACAAAGTGGTATTTTTAATATGGAGTGGTGTCAGGGCAAACACCACCACGTGCTCGCCGTTGACGCGTCGGCGGGAAGTGTGCGGCCGTGCGCCGCCCGCCCAGAAATAACACGATTGGGGTAAACACGGCGTTCTTGCCTGGGAATATTTTCATATTTCGCAACAATTACGGGCGCTAATGACGTGGCAGACATCCGCCTAAGTAGGTTTGACTGTTCTACCGAAAAACTACCGATGGGGCGCGTTTAGCGGGCCCTTGGGGTGACAATGGGTTATGATGATGGGACGGGACACGCCTCCTGGACTCATCTCTAAACAGAGGGCTCGACTTTGACAATTCAATTATTGCGTGATCGTGTGTTCATAGAAGTGGAAGCATGCGTTCATGATTTTCATAAAAAACTACTGCTTTTGACGGAATAATTGTCCTAGCTGTGTGGTAACACACAGCATCGAAGGGTTAACAGCAATATAACGTCAATTACGCGCCTGGGAAATTTTCAGTTAATAACTGAGCCTAATAAGTATTGTTTTTCCAGCGAGGAGGCGTACCTACAAAAATACATTTTTACACGGAGAAAAGGAGGATGCTAGCACCAGCTAAGAGATACGGTTGAATCAACCTTATTTCTTGGTAGGTGCCAAATTCGGCCAAGAATATCCTTAATACATTATTTTTGCCCTGAAGAGTAAAGATCAGTGGAACATTGCTGTATAATACCAAACCAAATATGTAGTTAAATTTTCTGTTGACCTCACTGACTTAAGTTAGCTCTGTTGACATCGGATAAGATCAGTAGAAAATTTAATTGTTTAACTGGTATTTGGCACTATTCTATAAATCATTTTGCCACGGTATTTTCTGCCCTTTTTTTGTGTCGTTGCTTTAACAAGCCTTCCTATGACTGACAGCCAAGGAAACTCTATTTTGGTTGTTGTAATGACTCTTTTTTTTTCACAATCAGTCAACAATCTCTCCAGGTTATTTTATAAACAATGAGAATTTGTATCAAGTGGAGGTCAAATTATTACCTATATTCTGCAGTGTTGAGGAAGAACGCCGTATGAGCATTTCTGCCAATTTTTTCCCAACAAAATATTTATTTTTGGGGAAAGTTATACATAATTTTTCAGATGTGTCATATTAAATTGTGGACAAAATTGCCTGAAAAATGCAGAATTAAATATTCAGAATTTTCTCAGTAAATCCGTTTTTATCGAAGGTAATATGGCAACGTTCTACGGTTGGTACGTTGTTTTTTTCTTAGCCCGGCAGCTTTTGGTTGTTCCTCAACTGAGTGCCGTTTTCAAGAATCCTAAACTCACGGAATTATGAAACGTGTTCCGATTCTCCAGATGACCGCTGAATAATCCGATACGGCCAAGAGCAATCCGCCCGGAGGAATACTTTACTCAAAGACTCCTCGGTCGTTTCATATCGTAGACGTATTATACCTCAGAGAATACGCTCTTATGCTCTCCTCGTGTGGGAACACTCAGTTAGACGGCAATCACGAAACCCTATTAAAGCGAGATTTTCTTTTGACGTGATATTTCGATAGAATTTAAACAAATTTCCCGGTTTCCCCGGCGTTTTGCAACCGAAGCATTTGATAACGCAAAAGCCATCCGAGAGTGACCCTCGGGAATACTGTCCATCCCCTATCATATCCCGCCGCTCGGTGCGGTCCGTTTTTTTCCCTTTTTATCCCTCGGCCTTTCGACTCTTGAGGGCGGTCTATCTCCTCCCTCCCGGATGATCTTGTTTGCTTTTCCGTGTCATGTAAATAGGTCGTATTTGACAATCCATCTTTTATTCTATTTGGATAAACAAATATTTGGACCCGCCGTTCGAAGATGCTCCCGACTGATCCCGAATGGGCTCAATGCATGCTACTGGCCTCCTGCAAAGGTCTTATCGATTACGAATTATAATTCGATTGGAATGAATTGGCTGACCATGGACTTCCGTAGATTGAAATCTCTTGGATTTTGTTTACTCAAGACCCTTTTCCTCTGATTATGTTGTTCTTCATAATCTCAGAATATATTTTTTAAGACCAAAGATTAAAAATTTTGATTACTTGCTACATACACTGGAAAAAAAACACGTTGGATCTGGAGTCCAGACTCTTGAAAACATTGACAAGAAAAAGGACCCTTGATTCAATCAGATTTAAGCTTAAATCAAACGGTAAATCCGCTCAAATTAAGAGGTTTGGTTCTTGATTTAAGCTTAAATCTGATTGAACAAGAGTATTTTTTCTGGTCGATGTTTTTAAGAGTCTGGAATTTAGATCTAATGTGTTTTTTTTTCCAGTGTAGTAATTACTCTCCTAAAAAATAAACTACTGTAAAGCAGAGAAGTCGGTTATAAGGAAATCCCAGGGAGGTGGTTTCTCACATTTTTCTTTTTATGATTACGATAATCAGACTTTTTTTTAGGAAGTGGTATTTTTTAGAGGTGCTGAAATTTACAGTTTAAAAATCATTTTTCTCGACAAATGAAATAACATGTTCGCCATTAAGTGCATTTACTTGGTATGGTAATAATTTATTTCAGACTATTTTATTTCCCATGAGTTATTGACGAAAAATTCTGGCTGTTGCCGTCGTCGGTGATGGCTGATACGAACGGCATCTTTGCTGGTGAGGCACACAACCATCGCTCATTGCAAAGTTTTAGTTGAACATTGAAGTGTGATAAAATTGTGTGAGGGAAATATTCGCATTGATTCTGTCTGATCTTTCCCCCGCAAATCGCATCCGTCAGATCTCGTTGTGCTGTACCAGAAATATCGCAGCTGCCTAAATTATTCAAGATACTGCACTTGGCATGTAACTAGTCATTAATATCTCATTAATAAAAATGAGTAGGAAGTTGAGTGGACCGGACATTCCAAAATATAGGACGCATTGATTAATATCGAGGAAATGGGGAGCGAACTACGACCGCCTCTCGGATTGAAAAGAACCGATTGGCAACTGATACTCGAGGCTTTGAGTTAAGTACAGTGCCATTCGCTCACCTCTCGCCCATTAATGATCGCAGTCAGTTAATCAAACAAGAGGCCTTTGGAAGTCAATGAGTCGGCTGGCATGGGGCGAATAAACACCGTGGAAAGTCCATGAATACCAACGTGAACTCCGCCAACTGATGAGCATTTGGACCCCTCCGTCTATGCAGAATCCAGGTCACATGCGAGCTCCCGCCACTTACGTCGTTGTTCCCTCCCCAATTTTCACATATGTACACTTACGGGTGAGATGCTCGGCATATTACGTTTGACAATGAAACTACGATTTATCAAATGCAAGCAAACGTTCTTTGAGCAAACCCGCGATGCAGAGACCGGAGGTAAACAGTTGTTAACATGAAATGGATAACCGGAACCGGGCAAATATTGTTTTTGAGTCAATAATCTACGTTTATCATATTTCTGCATGCGAAATTTGCATCGCGGCGTGTATCGGCGGGGTCTTGGCAAATAATTGCCGAACAGAAGCACTAATTACGAGATAGCGGGGACATGTACCGACGTTAGTTCGGTTGTTTCAGGTCCCTCGTCAAACGCCTGCCGGCCCCAAGTTTGAATTTCCGTCGAGTAATCGACTGTTTGATCCTCCGCAGTGATATCCGCGAATTCGTCTTTTTCCTGGAAAAAGAGCGCAAGTACACAAAATGATTGAAATGGGCTCGATGTGTGTACGATTTCATGTCGTCTACGGGTTTTGTACACGGTCTTTTTTGAATGTTGAGCAACGAATTATAAGGGATGACAGATTGCCCGTATGTTGACAAGGTGCGGTTTGATGTATTGAAAATCATGAGTTCGCATGTTTGTGTTGAATTCAGCTACCAGAGGCTCCCTCAAATTTTCTTAAGAAATTATTTCTGGAATTATTTAAAGATAAGAATATATCGGGATGCTGACAGCGTCCAGAGTAAAAATTATGAAAGAATAATCCACATAAAGAAAGATGAGCGGAGTAAAATCCTTACTAAATTGACTCTAACACGCGCGAGATATTGTTCGCTCCTTCATTTTGAAAACCATGCAATTTGTGCTACTGAGAAGCTGATATAATTGTATCAATTTTTTCTCTCTCAATCTATAGATGCAAGACTTACGATACCTTGCAAAAAAAAACACATTGGATCTAGATAGAGTCTCGACTCTTGAAAACATTGACAAGAAAAAATACTCCCGATTCAATCGGATAATTTGCTTGAATCAAAACGAAATCCGCTTAAATTGAGAGGCTTGGTGTTTGATTTAAGCTAGATTCTGATTGAATCAAGAGTACTTTTTCTTGTCGATGTTTTTAAGAGTCTGGACTCTAGATCCAATGTGTTTTTTTTTTTTTTTTTTCCAGTGTAGGGTTTTGACTTATGTCTACGTGGAACTGAATACTATATAAACCAAAACTTGTTCTTCTCGAATTATACCACCATAGCACCGTAGCTCAAGCATACTTTTCATTGTATAATCTTCGTTTTCTTATTGTGTATCTTTGATATTACGAAAAAATTCAATGTCCGCGCGTCATCGAGCAAACCCTGATTTCGATGGATGGAACGTTGTGTTGCACCTTAGCAAATTCTCAGAATGTGGTAAGTGTTCATTATAAACTTCGAATATTTATGCGATAGGTACTTGAAACAAAAGGAAAAGAAAAAAATTACGTATTGCAGTAAGTTGCCGTTAAGAAATGGTACCTCCTAAAAGTTAATGGTATTTATAAGTCCAAACAGAAAATCAGCATACTTTCTTTTCACTCTTGAGCAATCTTATATTTCCCTCAGCTCTGCCGTGATAGCGAAGAGAGCCGTAAGTGCAAAAATGAAGTTTTGAGAAAACGGGCTCAGAAGCTTCTGACAAGAACATTTTATTGAAAGAAGCCTCCGTTCTTTGTCAAATTGTCACTAATCGTCGGGAAGACTCCTAGAAATCGTATGGATGATTAAAAATCGACTGATTTTATTTCCATTACATAAAAAGGGTATTTTTCATTTTCATGCTAGGTTATTGTTAGGCAAGACAGCCGTGAGTGCTATCTTCTGCATGCTTTCGTGGTTGCGTTTCGGACGCGCAACAAACACATTTTCATGTTAGAAATTGGCAGAAGAGGGCGGCACTTTACTGGAAAGCACTGTTTTCATTGGCTCTCATGCATCTACGGCTGTCTTGAAAAAAAACTGTGTCATTTTTTGTGCACTTACGGCTTTTACATACGTCTCGTTTTCATTAAATTAGGATGAATTTTGCTGTTTTAGCCGGCTCGGTAATTTCATCTAAAAGAGAGAAAACTCGATTTCGAAAATTTTGCACTTACGGCTCTCTTCGCTATCACGGTAAAGCTGCCTTGCACATCTCTGAGGCCCTCCATCGTGCAGGATAAAGGGTTCCACGTGCTTCGCCTGGCAACTGTCTTCCATTCGCGACGGCAAGACAGAAGACACCGTCGAAGAAATGAAATTAAGCCCGCGCGGTGTATTTTACGTCTAAATTATTTCTCGAACCTCTAATGCTCTGCGGTGCGCCGCGGAAGGTGAGCGAGGATGGCGAACATAATAAAACATTTTAACAGTTATGTGCCGGGCCGTAAACTTATGAACTTTAACTACTCCCGTCGATGTTTTCCGGAATTTCATTAAAGTTTTAAGTCATTACCCGAAAGTCTTATCGTGCCGTTCTCGCTCCTTGTTTATATCAAAGATATAAAGATATTAGAGTCTATTAATTTTACGCTCAGGATTTGTCACGTCTCCTCCCGAGGAGCGTCTTGAAGTTGGGTCCCGGGAGAGTCGCTGTGTCTTCTTGCAATCCTGCCGTGCTAGGGGAAAACGTCGTATGAACCTTCAAGCGTTGCCAAATTTCCTCCGACAAATCACGAATTTTCGGGTGGGTTTTTGAATATTTTTTTGCCAATTTCTCAGATAATTTTGTTTGTAATTTGATCTAAAAAGTCTAAACATTTCAAGGAAAAATATTTACAATTTTCCTCAAAAATAAACATTTTATTGTGAGATATTTTGCAACTTTCGAATGTTCGTACGGCGTTCTTCCTTAGCACGGCAGAATGAGGTACCTTACCGCAGCGTATTAAGAGCTATTTAGACCTTTTAAGATAATTGGTTTCTTGCGCTGCTCCGCCTTGACCCGGCCCGACCCAAGAGGAGCCTTTGCGGCTACCCTGTACCACGTCCACATCCTCTTGACGAGAGCCAATCTCCAGCCTTCACTCCGATTATTCTGAAAGAGAGAGATGAAGGAATGTGTCAAGCGGACGTGGGCAACGTTATGCTTTTGCATTTAAAACTAATAGTAATTATCGTCGTTTTTCGGACGAAGAAGCGTAACTCCATTCCAAGGTTGCAAAATTGACTCCAACAATTAAAGATTTTACAAGAGTGTATCTGTGCAATTTGCGTCCCATTTTTTCTGATTATTGCACGATATCAAAAGATAAATCAGTGAAATTCCAATTAGACATGCAGAAGATTGCTCGAAAATGCAATTTTCGAGGGGAAATTTTGCAACTTTGAAATTTGGTTCCTTTTTTTCGTGGGGGAATAGCGATATATACCACCGAATGGACCATAAAAGAGACATGATAAGAAATACATCACTACAGGCATGATAACTCATTAAAATTTCTTGCGTTGACAGTGTCAATAATTTTCAAATTTTTCGTGACTATGGCAGCAATGAACGTGAGCTAAAGTGAATTTCGATATTAGCGCCGTTGGCAATGAAATTCGTTCAGCTATGAACCAAGAAGACTTTTATATAATCCGACTCAACAATGATTTACTCAGAAAGGATGCTTGACGAAATAATTGCTCCTTAAGATTTTCTTACGATTCGAAGTTGTTTTCTTCCTCCCTAAAAAGACAAAATACTCGCGTATATTAATGTCGTTCTTAATGTGTTCACAAAAATAGCGAGACCATGTTTTCTACAGACGTAACCACATCATAATACCAGCATTAAAAATTAAGATAAAGCCCCTTACACCATAAAGGATCTGCACCCGTTGACAATGCCAATCTCAGATCAGGGTGCTACTCACCAACACCTTGATCAGACAGTTTATTGTTTCTGATTTGTTCGTCTAAAATCCGTGATGAAAATGTTTGATTAGCTTGTCTGGCATCTGTTAAGGGGACATTGTTTAGCAAGGGTAATAGATTATTGTGTGTATTATGTATCTTCTATAAAACGTCGCCTCTAGTTTCTGAAAAAGAGAGAAAAAAAGGGATTGATTCATACTACACGGCAAAAACCTGTCCGAGTTAATTGCCGCGATACTAATCGCTGGATTATTAAAACGGACGGGCAAGTGTTAAAACGAGACACTTGAAATTATAACACCGAGAGGGCGTAAAACCGAAGCGACGTTTGATACAACTCATAAAGATCGGCAGAGGGAGGACCTGATTGACATTGAGGGACTCAGACTCACCCCTCCCCCTCCGATCGCCACCGGGAAATCTGCCCCCTCGCCGGGGGCCAGGGTGGCTAATTGTAAAGTCCATTAAAGTTACATTATGGAAAAGAAGAGTGGTTGATTTAATAGCCCCCGGCATTAAATACGTACCCAGTACTTTTACGGCCACTTCCTGTGCTACCTATCCACGTTAAAGTACTTGCACCCCGTTCGCGTCTCCCCCGCGGTTGCCAGCTCATCAGAAAAATGTTGCATTATTCGTTAAAAGTTTTCCGAGAATCCTCAATTTTTAGTTGAAGTATGACACTAACGTTCGATGACCAATTAAACACCCGGTAGCTCTTTCTTTTTAACGTTGCCAAATTGTCAAGTGCGAATGACGCACCTGGAGAGTCAGATTCTCCAGTTAACTTGGGTTAAAGGAGAGTGATAATAATTATTGAACATAGAAAAATTCGCACTGAGTAATAATGCAACTTATATTTTTTTAAAACATAAAGAAAAACGTAGAAGTTCCCCAAGATCCATATACATACACGCTAGTCGCTTCATAGCACTCCCTAGCGCTCTACGATCGGCCCTAACCACCATTTTGTGGGAATGCTTTTTGAGATGAAAAAGGAAAGTATTTGCATCTACTCCCACAGAGTTACTGATCGTAATTTTGACAAAAAATGTAAAATTCAAATGCATTTTTTGATATTTTCTTTAAAGTATTCCTCTTCTTTACATTTACCCTTTCACATATTGTATTTCCGCTCCTATAAGATTCAAAATATGTAAATTCCTATTTAGGACTATGTTAAAAAGTGCATTATTCCAATTTTGCAATATACTTGACAACAAAGCCAAGCCCTTTACAGCTCATCCCATTATTTTACATGCACTCGTCGCCCACCGGTTTTCCGAAGCGGTCTGATCACGCGATGCGGATAAATATGTGATCGCATTTAAGGAAAAGAAGAAGAAAAACATTAAAAGTCCATCCGATGGCCGGACACCTGTTCTATTCTCATACAGTGATGCATACTTTTGCGTTAATCAATGAGGTGGACTTATGATTAAAGTCATCGTCGGATGAATAAATTAGGTTTCTGGAACCACGAGTTCAAGCGGAGGCGTCGCGTCGTAATCACCGGACTACATAACTTCCCTTCCATTTTTAATGAGTCGAATGAAGCATGAATTGTAATTACCGCAAGTTTAAATTTTCCCACGCTTAAAAAAAATTGCGAGAAACATGAATTCCATAATATTCTCATCTCTCTGTCGATGTCGAATTTTTCCATGGAAATTTTACTAAAGATCCAGATGCCAGAGATCCATCTTCATTCAAAAAAATTACTAAGCATTTAAAGAAAAAAGCATATAAGCTTGTAATTTTTCTCCTATTTTATTGTAGTCTAAGATGTGAGACAATTAAATATTTCCAAAAAAGAGATTGGGAATTTTCTCTCATCGTTACCTTACAGGTAAAATTGTTAACTCATCTTATGTTGCACTGGAAAAAAAAAAAACACATCGGATCTGGAGTCCAGACTCTTAAAAACGTCATCAAGAAAAAATACTCTCGATTCAATCAGATTTAGGCTTAAATCAAGAACCAAGCATCTTACTTTGAGCGGATTTCCTCTTGATTTAAGCTTAAATCTGATTGAATCAAGAGTCATTCTTCGTGTCAATATATGTTTTCAAGAGTCTGGACTCTAGATCCAATGTGTTTTTTTCCAGTGTGCCTAAACTTAACTCTATATTTAAAGATCTGTTTTTTTTTTTTTTTAAAAAAAAAAAACAGATCTTTAAATATAGAGTTAAGTTTAGGCACACTGGAAAAAAACACATTGGATCTAGAGTCCAGACTCTTGAAAACATATATTGNTTTTTTTTTTTTGTAAACTACACTGTTTGTGAGAGTTACATTTGTTTCTCTCTTCCACCACAAGACACTAATATGCGCGGTCTTCCTCACATTTCCTGGCTCACAGGATACGACCGATCCACCTGTGGCTACGGAGGAACGGCCATGCAATAAGTCTACATCCAGGCGAGACTTGAGAGATGACATCACTTCGACGCAAGGTACTAAATATATCGGCGTATTAGTACAACCGTGACAATTTGTTGGCCTAGGCTCGGCTTAGAAGACAATAACATCGACGTCTGATTAATAGGTCCACTGATTTGGTTTTAATGCCCTCTCACACTAACCGAACGCCCGTGCGAGGTTGCCACCTAGTACGTGCCTACACGTAAGACGAAAATAAGGCAATAAAATGCTTAATCTATAAAAAATGATTCCGTAAAAGGCTCTGGGTGAACAGTCTTTCAGAGCACTATACCGACTCTTTTAAACTGTCATTCCGATTTGATTTTTTCACACGACAAAAAGTATTTATTTCCTTCTCATTTCCTTTTTTCTTTTTTCTTTTTTCTTTTTTCATTTTCATTTTCTTTTCTATTCCATTATCATTTTTTCTTCTTCGTGTCTTTCATTTTCCTTTTCTCTTTCTTTTCCTTTCTCATTCTCATCTTTTTTCTCCTTTTTTCTAGGGTGCACCGTATCGTCTATAATTGCAATGTTGGTCGTATACTTCTTTTTAAAATTCTGCCGGAAATTTTTTTCGAATTTCGATCAACCAAGTAAGCGCTGTCCATATAATTCTGATGAAGAGCTCATCGAACAGCAACATGTTTAGAATTATCTTCGTCGTAACAACTACGCCAAACAAGATGACTTTCACGTCCCTTGAACATCAAGGAAAACACTTTAAAGCAATTTGCCACAGGGTTTGTCGCTGCACTGTGAGCATACCAGAAGCATTTTCTCCTTCATATTCTTACGTAGGCAACATAGACAACCATCTAGCAGGAATAGTTGCATCCAGACGTTGATGTCTTCTCAATACATCTTAGCTTTCATTACTGAAATAATTATTATGTTATTATGTACCATTGAACCCCCTGATGACCTTTGAAACAACCTCCAACTTACATTTGTCATAACAACTCCATCTCCGATACTAAGCTTACAATATTTTCTTGACAAATATTGGTCCTAGAGTTGTGATATGTTAAATTATTACGGTTTGGCATCACCGCTGGAGAGTAAGACTCCGTCTATAATTCAAAATGCTCATCACCTCAATATTACGGAAAAATTATTGTGTCTGCGGCGCGTTAGCTGACACAGCTTTGAATTCAAATTAATATTATCTCCAAGCACTCCTTCGGCTATTAGTATTCCACGGTGGTTCGGTCTTTTAAGTGTGTCTCCTTCTTGACCGTGCTTTCCTCGCTGTAACATCATCGAATTATAAGACTTGATTTCTATACCTGACCCTTTTAAGGACTTTAGTCAGGGTGGTCAAGAAACAAGCAGACCTCTGAAATGGGCGGGATAATGCACCGACGATGATTCATACCGCCTCAAATTAAACTAATGTCCTCCTTTGAGTCATGCATTCTCTTTTTCGATCGAATTTTCTCCACAGTAAACTCATGCTAGAATAAATCTTTGAGCCTTGCGGTTAGCGGGCGGTAATTGGATCAGAAATTACGATTCAGATTTCCGGATTTACTAAAAAAAAACATAGAAAAGAAATGTTGTACTTAGCGTTTTCCGAAAGTTTAAGAGTGTTTTAAAGAAGTGTTTAACACAGGGCCGGATTTTCCTACTTGCCACGCATGGGCCGCCTGTATTTTGCCGCCCCCTTCTGATTCGTTTTGAAACATCAATAAAAACCATCAAGTGAATAAGCCAGCGGGGGAGAGGTGCATAAGACGCGTTTACTCGTGTTGAACACATTTTTTGGGAATGCCCTGTCAACACTACTAGCAGAAGGTCACGGAACTTTGCGCGAAGTCAAGTTTCGTAGACCTATCTCTTATGGACAAGGCCTTCCATTCATAAGAAATGAACAAAAAAATTATAAAAGAATAAACACAAAATTTGGTTTAATGATTTTAACTTCCGCCGCGCCGCCGGGCCGCGTCGACCGCACCGTGTTTGGCGCAATGTGTGAAGTATTCACGCAGTCCTGTAGGCGCTATGCGTTTTACGCTGACCGCTGCTGAACGCACTGTGTTGAACGCAACGCGTGAAGTATTCATGCATTCTTGTAGGCGCTATCCGTTTCACACTGACCACAATAAGCGTAATGTGTTTGATGCAATGCGTGAAGTATTCGTGCAGTCTTGTAGGCGCTAATATGTGTTACATGCCGATTGCCGCGCCGAGGGCTTCTCTTTTTCATCTCAAGTCCTCGTCATCATTTCTCCCCAAGTCGCGCCGTTCCAGGCCAAATGTAGTGTTTGGTTCCTCTCTTAACTCGACTGATTCTGTCTCTTGTATCACTGTAAGACGACAAAATTAGAAATTACTATACTCTCAGGAAATGAGAGATTTTGTTGCCTTTTCTTGTTTGTAATTTTTTTTTCTAAATCCGATTTTTCCATACATAGCTAGAGAAACCATACCAATCCTTCTCTCCGACCAGTGAGGAGTCATATTTTCAAAAGTGCTCATAAAATATTGTAGTGCCACTTAATTTTTGAAGACTTTGCATTTTTAAAATTTTAGAATTTATCCAAAATGCCATGAAGACATTCTCGAACTGTAAAGCTATGTTATCAACATAAAAATGGGAAGAAGTACTCAAAAATTGGCAAAAAAGGAACAACATAATGTTGAAATTCTTGGCGTGTTAACAGTCAATGTCGATGGACATATTTTAAAAGAACAAGTTGGTTTTTGGTATCAAGAGCACAAATACCGAACATAAGCAAGACATGTATAAAAGGATGACAAATAATGCAGGGACGCAACAAAATCCAGCACAGTGCTCCTATGAAAGTGCTACCCCCACATAAGAATGTATGAGAAAAAGTAGCAAGTGTTTTACCCTCGACCCGAAAAAGGGGGCGAAACTATCACAGTGAAAGTAAATTTAATACTTTGAGCTGAGAAAGGCAACAAAAGGAATGACAATAAGTGATTAGAGTACGTGGGGAAATCAATCTTAAAAGTTATGGGTACCTTAACAAGCGAGGGTGCTCTTGGCACCTGTAGCTCGTATCCACCTCGCGCACTCACACACGCATACCAACAACCGTGCACACAATGTGTGATCATGAGGTGTATGTCAACCTTCGACCCCTCTCAGTTGAGACGCAGAAAGCATACGAAGCAGTGGTTTCGGGAGCTCGTGGGTAAAATCAAACACGAAAGTTTATTTCTCGGATGGAGGAGGTCAGAGCCTATTAAAATCATACTGAAGATCAATTGGGAGAGTTCTATTCATCTCGCTCCTAAGTAGGATCTAATCCTTTCGGGAACCGGGCTGAGAGTGTGAGCGCGTCAAAGAAGATGCGTCGCCCATATTAATCTTGTTTTTGTCATATTTTACATTTAAATGGGACTCCCCCACACCATCTCCAATAAAGGTGTTTTATTGTGCGCTGTGCTAGAATAAAGGAGAACTTAGCTGAAGATATTGCTCTTTAACGTAATTCACTTTTTTTCCCCTGTTCACTTCTATTTATGCGGCTAATATTGGTGGGAAAGCTCGAAGGAGTTGAAAAAGTGTCTCATCGGCAATTATGCGTCAGTATGAGCTTTATACACAGGTGTGTCAACGAGAGTAAGCCTTTCTTTCGTGCGACGTATATCACAATGAATTACCTCAGAGGTGCTGATCAGCCACTTTAGGAGCAAAAAAAAAACCCCGAAGCTCAGTTGGTTTCTCATGATCAAACAAGCAAATAGGTTTTTTCCCTCCATTTTTTTATAATTCGTCACCATTGACAAGAAAATAGATCTTAGAGAGAAAAAAAACAAACTAAAAAATGAGCGAGTGATACCCCTGTTATTGTTTAGTGGAGTATTCTACAAAATAAAATAAAAATAAATCAGGAAAAGAAAAAAATATGATGTAGTTCGATCTTTTGAAAAAAGAATCTGCCCATGATTTGTCGTATTTTATACGAATTGACGTAGTTCTATTTTAACGCTGCGAAAGTCCTACTCGCATATTACACTCGCACCTTTACTGAAGAAAAAGTGGAATTTCTGGGTGAAATTACCATTAACTTCTGTCTCTGATTACACGTAAAATCAGATATGTATCAGTCAGAATCTGCGCAGTAGAATTATTGAAAAATTTAGCTGCTTGAGTTAATTTTGTAGCCTTGGAGTGGAACTGAGCTTTTTTGTCTGAGAGGCTGAAAATTGTTGATTTCAAACGTAGTTTTGTAGATAGAAAATCTGTTAAAGTTGTAATCAGCTATCATTCAATCGGAGCTGACAAAATTAGTCGCTCCTCTGGCGGAAGGGCTTATTTAATTTCCACGTAAACCCTGTTCTTCATAGTCAATCATTTTCTCCCTTAGTCTAAAGGAACCACCTACTTCAACCAATAGGATTGATCCATACACCCCACATCTTCTTTGTCTATCGCTATGTCTATCATTTTCAATAATCAGCCCGCAGATAGTGTTATGCGTGACTTAGGAATCTTAGAACTGAACAGTAGTATTGTGGTTCGTTTCGTCGTGGAGGACTTATAACCTAAACATGAAAAATTAGCCCTTAAGGCGGATTTGTAGGACTGTTGAGAGAACCTTAGGGAACTTTGTTTTTGATTTTAGGTCTTTGTTACAAAAACTCATTCTCACTTTTAAAATATAAAAAATTTACTTCAAATATGACGATTTATTAAATGTTCTCACTTAATAAACAATGGCCATTTAAGGCAGCTCAGAATGTTTGCTTTCTTAAAACTTTTCCACTTGATGTGAGCTAAAGGTGATTGGTGAGTGGATTCAAGAGCTCACGACACGAATTGACGGATTGTGAATTCAATAAAAATCCGTCATAAACATGGTATTATTGAAGATTAGGTTAATGACCGTGAACTGCCATTCAACTGCAGCAGTACCTCACAATAAAATGAATCCGGAAATTCACACAAGTCACAACTCACGCTTCAAAACTCGCATGATAAAGCTACGTTGCCTTTTCACCTGGTGCTGCCTTGCTGGCGCTAAATTTCTACGGTTCTCGTACTAAAGTACCCATCTTCCAGGGCACGAAAAATACCTACATATTGCAAGGTCTATTAGAGTGTCGCAAGACGTTGTTTTGATGCTTGACTATTGAAAATTAGCAACAATAATGAAAAACTGAACGAATTTCCCTTCCTTCTGATCTGATAGTAGTCTTCCAGTCTTCAAAATACAATTATAGGACTAGAAATTTTGAATGACACATTTTTTTTCTCCAGCAGTGTGAATTTTCTTGTATTAACATGTATGTTACAGGAGAATTTATCGCAAAATTCAATCCTCCCCATTCGCGCAATGACCTCTCGCTCATTTTGGAAACAACGTATGTGCAAATGCTCCTATTATGGATAAAGTCGAAATGATGGTTCCTATTACAAAACATAGTCCAATTCCATTCCACTAGTGAGACATCAATTTTCAAACTTTTTAGCGTTGCTAATGGTAACCACCGGTATGATTTATCCAGTCAAATTCACCTTCAGACATTCAAGAAAAAAAGAATTTTGGGGCTAGATGTCCAGGCTTTTAAAATATTTGACAATAAAACATACTCTTGATCAATGGGATATTTGCTTGAATCAAAAGGAAAACCCGCTTAATTTAAGAGGCTCGGATCTTAATTCAAACAAAAAACCGATCGAATCAAGAGCATTTTTCGTGTCAAATTTTTCAAAAGTCAAGACGCTGGATCCAAGAGACTATTTTTCCAGTGCTCAGAATGGGTTTCTCCCAACTTTTCAGATTTGCAAACTTCAGGTCTCCTCAAAAAATAGCAATTCAATTTATCCCTGAGCTTTTCTTCCTTCTTAACATGAAAATTGCAAAATTCTAGATAATAATTGAAAATCACAACCGCGCGAAAAGGACGCAAGGGCGTCGTTCATGTCGGAGTCGTAAAGGTAAAAACTACAAAAACCCTCAAAAACATTTTCGGGCAAAAAATCCGGTCGAGGAAATTGACGTGTTACATCTTATTAACCAAAAAAATTCCCTTTCACCCCTCCAAGAAGGTTGATAAAACTAAGTAAGTAACTATGAGATGGCAAAAAGCTCTCTTAAATTCTCAGGGTCCATCAAGGCCACATATGTCCAAAAACTTACTCTATATGGTTTAAAAAAAAGAAACAAAAAATAATCCCTTAACAATAAGAAAATTTAAAAAAAAAAA
>NW_017547126.1:32697-70082 GCF_001854935.1 Bemisia tabaci | reverse complement strand
TTTTTTTTTTTTTTTTTTTTTTTTTTACTTTTTTCAAGTAAAACACACTGCAGCTTCTTTCTTGCTCCTAATAATGAGCGACTAGCCTGAGAAGGACACATGACGTACCACCACCAAAGCAACTCATGATTGACAGCGTCATAAAGGTACACAATTGAGCCTCAAAAGTTTTAAGCACGAGATCATCAGAAAGATGAACTGGATAAAAGGAGGAAATTTACATGATTCTTATGATTAATTCCTCACCGGGTCATAGACTCAGCATGGTTGTCAAGTTTATGGATATGTCTCTCGAACCGCGGTACCAACTGCAAAGGAAAATCATTCGAATTTTATGCCACTTAATGCGGAATCGGATGAACAAATTTAAAATTTAGAATTTTTGATAAAATATCCAATTTGCATTTTTTAAGGGAGAGGGATAAAGTTACTTTACCCAAAAATTAGCACGACCACTTTTTCGGCTCATGGTAGCTCCTCATTTGAAATAGTGCAATATGCATGAAGAAAGTCAGTTTAAAGGTCGGTGAACAGTTTTAAAAAAAAAATATTAAACGCTGATTCATTTTTTCAATGAGTAAAAAATGATAGAATTGAAACTAAATATACCTCATAAGTACTGTCAATTTTCGAAAACCCAGTTTAAATTCACACTCAGGAAGAAAGTTCTTTTAAGGCACGCATTTAAGTCAGCCGCAAGCTTAAAATTTCCTTATCTTTTCCCCTGACCAAAGAATGATGCGTCTAGGCAGATTCATGTTACCCCCAAAGACAACAGTAATGAAATAAACCAAGATTGTTTAGGTGAATATTGCGGTCGTAACGATGCACAAGTAGGCATTTCCTGTTAACTTTGGCAAATAAGCGTGGTTTTCGAGACACGAAAAGCGTCAAACATCACAGGAATTAACTGTTGAACTTTCGAGTCTTCGGGCCCGGGCGAAGGCTGAACTGGAAAGGGATCTGATTCTGACAGAGGTAACCAACATCATCATTACCCGTATATTATTATATCAAATGATTGATAATGTCGATCTAAACAATACCCGAAGCCGCGATGCAGTATTGTTCTCCGACAGTCGATCAACTTCCAATATGCATCGAGAACAGAGCACATTGATGCCATGTTCGCGGGAAAAGGAAATAAATATGACACGATACAGACTTCACAACATTCAAAATCCTGAAAGTATTGGACGAATATTGAAACTCTTACACAAGGATACAAGATAAATATCATTCGATTTTTTGCTCAAAAAGCTGCTTATCAATCATCATTAGGCAAAAAGAAATACGTTGACCTCCGAATTTAACTTTTTCGACACTCGATTACATTTTTGTTTGTGGGATCTCCAAAATACATTGTCTCTTGTTGAGAAAAAGAATTCCTCTCGTGGGACCCAAAATTTAGGTCATGCGAATCTCCAAAATTTCCATACATCAAGATCATACATCAAAAAAGTTTAGGTCCAGGTGTCGAAGTTCGGGTCAAAAATCTAAAGTGCGTCAGTACTTACGGTTGATTTCATCATGGAAAAAAAGAGGTTGGGTCTGTTGGATGATGGACATTTTCAATTAATTGTGGCGGTACCCCAATGCATTGTGGTAGTGCCCCACTTAATTTTGGTAGTACCTCAATTCATTTTGGTTGTCCCCGTCCCCCAATTCATTTTGGTAGTACCCCAATAAATTAGTTTACTCCCCTACAAGTTGCGATACTACCCCAATTCGAGATGCGGTACTACCACAACTAATTGAAAAAATGCTCATATCATCCAAAAACTTAGGGTAGGGCCACGCAATTTAAGGGGATAACCCCCAACATTTTTTTTCTGTGATAGAAGTTCCAAAAGAAGTTCTATCATACTTCAGATGTGTCATCCGAACTTCGGCAGCTGAACCTCGACTACTCGGATGCAATAACCGAAAACTTCAGAGATTCATACACTGGAAAAAAAAACACATTGGATCTAGAGTCCAGACTCTTGAAAACATTGACAAGAAAAAATACTCTTGATTCAATCGGATTTTTGCTTGAATCAAAACGAAATCCGCTTAAATTAAGAGGCTTGTTTCTTGATTTAAGCTAGATTCTGATTAAATCAAGAGTACTTTTTCTTGTCGATGTTTTTAAGAGTCTAGACTCTGGATCCAATGTGTTTTTTTTTTCCAGTGTATGATCTGAACTTCGAGTCCCATGCTCGAAGTTTTTCAGTGATCGAACAGCTATTTTTTTTTTTTTTTCAAATGAAAAATCTGGCAATTGAGACGGTGGTGTTTGCTTATCACCTCGAGCACGTGTGCGCGGCTGGGTTTAAATAGTGACGCAGCCGGTGCAGACCTCGGGAGCTCACCTGTGGGTCGATTCTTGAATCGTTATCGAACGATCCCAATCGATAGGAGCCCTATCTCAGCAATGCTTTTTATCGATCGAGGTTATTCGATATCGATTCAACAATCGCGCTGCCGACTGGACGCTCGGAGCTCGGTCCTTTAATTTATAACCTGCTGTAATTTAAATAAAAAACCTCGTTTTACGCGCAGAGTGCGTGGCGCTAGTCGGGCCCCCTCCGGTGATCCGGGCGATGGTCTTTTGATCCTGGTCAGTTCTCTCCTGTAAGGCGCTTAGGCGCATGCGATGCGTCGTAAGCACTATTTATTTCCATCTCCAGCTCGAAACAACCGTTTAAACTTGTTGGGCATAGTATTACACTCACCTATCGTCCGGAGCGCATCTAGACTCTGTTAAGACGTTTATCTAAGGTATACAAATATTCGTATGAATTGTTTCAGTCTCAATGTACGGTTATGTACTGATTTTATCAATTGTATCGAGTTGGTGCTTAAATTGGAGATATTATCGATATTAATCAATATTGTTCGAACACACGGACATGACTTTATAAGGCCGCCAATAATCTTAAAATTATAAGGTATCGGACCGCATTTAGCAGAAAGGAATACCTAACCAAGCCACATCAGCTGTAGCTGCCGACCAATAGCTAACCGAGCAATATCATTTTCACGAGAGAACCTTTGTACGGATTACTTTAATGTTAGGAATTTTCTTCGTGCTAGGAAGAAAATTCACTGGAATTTGCACAAAAATTCGTTACTACGCTTAACGCCTGTGGCGCGAAGCGCCCCCGGAAATTGGACCGCGAAGCGGTCAGGGTCTCGGTGACCCGAAGGAGGCGATATAAAGATACGGGAGTTTTAATCCGTAAAATTACCATCTTTTATTGTTCGGGAACAACGCCTCTGTCTTACATGTCAACGGGGCACTTTCAATTTGCAGTGGGCTTCCAAATAAACGGGGAGGCACAAGAGCAGCCGCGGAGAACGAGCAGGCTATATTGATCAAGTTGTAAACCTAGGGACGTAATTAATGTGCGTTGAGGGACTCGCGAACCCGGATTTGACAAGAGGATGCCCAGTCGTAACTCTTGTAAGGTGAGCCTCGAACGGGGTTGAGCCTAATGTAAAGGGGCATTTAATTGATAAAAAGACAATTGGACCTGATCGAAGGCGCGGAGGGAGCCGACGCGGCGAGGGTGCCGACGCAAGTGGTCACGCAGCCGTGATAAGTAAGAACGGCGTATGAGCGATCAGGCGTTGCCAAATTTCCTTCGACGAATCACGAAGTTTTAGGATATTTTGTGAAAATTTCTCCTCCGATTTTCAGAGGATTTCGTTCGTAATAGAGAATTTGCACACAACAATTTTATTGCGTCATCTAAAAGTGGCTAGTGAGTTCGCAGTATTTTTCATAATTTTTTTCTGACATGGGAAATTGGAGGAAAATAGATTTAAAAGTGAGATTTCGCCGCCTTATGACGTCATCTGGCGGCATTTTCCATTTAAACACATGTATTTCAGCAAATTAGGTTATTTTGTCATATTTTCTCTAATAATTGTTCGATTTTGAAACCAAGAATATTCTCGCACTCATTTTTTCTAGTGGTTTAATTTTAAAGATGAAATTCACAACATTTAAGACACCTGCAAATCTCTATTAGATCTAAGAAATCTGAACATTTCAAAGAAAAATATTCATAACTCTCTTCAAAAATAAATATTTTCAAAGAAGAAATTCGGCAACATTGGAATGTTTATACGTTGTTTTGACTTAGCACGAGAGCACTGGTCAAGCTCACGCGACAGGGCATTAAACAAACTCAAGCCGGGCACCATACATTTCGTCGCGGGGAATTTATTTAATTGAGTTCGGACTTCTGGCGACGTCCCTATTTACTTTGGACAACTTTATCAAGGCGCTGATCTATCTGCTAATCCCTCGGGTCAAATTTTAGTCACACATTCCTCCTTCCGCGGAGCGTCCTCCTTGCGTATCATCATTTATGTATTATACGAGCTTCAGCCCCGTGCGGAACCGGCTTTTGTCGTCCGTCGCTCGACCTATCGATTCGCTTTTTACATCCCCCCTCAGGACTCCTCAGGACTCCTTGAACTTTGCATTGATGAACGGACCCGCAAACGTCAATCTAGGAGAGTGGAGTCGATCGCCGAGGATCGTAAAACTCCAGAATTGGAAAGCCGAACAGGAGACTAAATTAGGCCCTCTCCACGGGATTGTAATGAATTATTGAACGTGTTCTGGTCCGACGACAGGGAGAACTGCATTTTCTTCTCAAAATTTTAAAAAATATCACTCTCTAGATTGAAAAATTTCACCAGCTCATGTATCGAAATGAAACTTCTTCGTCCGCGAGTGATTTTCGTTTCTTCGTGTTCAATCGCGGAAATAGGGTTATGATGAAACGTCGGTACCATTTCCAAAATTGCCTCGTTCTTCCTTTCTTGAAAACGCGGCGCAAATACATCAGTAAATTGATCCATCGCGAAAGTTGCACTGAATTTTCAATATCCGACTTTAAATTCTCGTTTATAAGTTCTGCCATCGAAATAGTCATAACTCCCGTCGCCATAAACATGCATATGATATTGGCCAAAGACGGTTTTCAATGTCCGATAGAAAAAGAAAGAGCTTTATCTCTCTAGTCCTGTTTGAAGCGCAACTCTCTTAGGGCGGCTCTGTGCAAAGCTCCGATCCATCCGACCACTGCAACATTCAAAAGGTAGATAATTTAAAAAATTACAAATAAAAATAAATGAAGAATATGTATAAATGAATATAAAAGAACGAGAGAAAAAATGAAGCTTTTAAGATTTTGTAAGATCATGATTTTGTAATATCTCCCATAGATAAAATTTAGCAAAATTGAAAAAGCTCAAAATTTTGATTTCAACCCGCGCAAATTGAGATGATGACATTACACCAGTATAGTTCTATACCAATGAAAGTTTCAATACCTCCCCGTTAACATATTATGCTTACTCAAATTAACAAATAGTTTCCAGCAGTGACGAAACAAAGGGTGTCTACGCAGTGACGGCTGCCGGAAAGCCAAAACTCATTTGCTTTTACTGTTCTCCTTATCCAGCAACGCAACCGAAATCCAAATCAAAGATATCGACCATCTAATTAAATTTAACGGCTAAGCATTCAAACTTTGAAGTGAAAGATCTTAGCAGATAGTTTCGAGGTTAAACGGAGGCCGGAGCAAGTGCTCGGACTTGCACAACCGGCGATGATGACTCCTGAGGTGATTTCGGTCCGGAGATAAACGGCCTGCGAAGGGGCAAGGGACGTTTGCGACCGAAGGGGACGCCTTGGTGAAACGTCTAAGTCATGGTATCAGATGTTCCCAATTGCGCCCTGCCCGGTCTTCGAGGTATGAATATCCTATGGCGGACCCCGAATTTATGGGAGCCCTTAGAACACTCAACAGTTAAGGAACACGCCGTGATGACTGGGGAATATCAACGGAGGTTTCGAATTTATCGCCGCAAGGACCCTCGCACGCCATATATGAACCTGTATTGGCTTTATTAGATGATTTCACAAACAATGAAAGCTGCTTTCGGTCCCGGTTTTCTTCCTAGACGAAATACAGAGTTTTCCTATTTATTTTCAGTTGAGTTTCATTGATACGTTTTTGGAAAGAAGTTCTAAGAGGGAAATTTCAAAAAATTCCTCGGAAATGTTTTGAATTGAAATCTTATTGAAAGTGCCTCTAGTCTGGGGATTATAATAAGTAATAGGAGATGTTAAGAAAATGTGAATTCCATGCATTTTCAAGCAACGACCTTGCATTTTGGCCTTAGCAACCGTCATTTGAAGACACGTGAGGAATTTGATGTGATTTAAGCATGAAAAAATAAAATAACCCCAAAAAATTTAAATAAAATAAAATTAATATAAAAGTGGTTTCTGTAAGTATCCAAACATAAAGATGTAAAGGAAAAACTTTGAACCACTTCAAAGGGAAGGGGAAGGAGGGTTGTGAAGGGTCACTGCGGCAACGAAGCCATTTTTGCATCGAATTTTCACACATTTTTCATCCATGTGTTTTTTTGCTATCAACTGATTATCAGCTGATTGCTTCCTAAACAAAGGTTAATTTTACCGATTCTCGGGTGCACAACGTTCTGAGTAACGCTGCTAAAGACAAGAGAAATGAATTATGATAATTTGGACCTAATCGATCCTTTGGCGTATCTAAACAATCGCGACATCTTAATTTTTACAAATAATACATCATTCAAGAGCTGAAAGGGGCTCGAAAGCCAAATAAACCCACTTGGTCTGAAGTTAATATAACGAACTGGAAATAGAGTGAATGAAGCTGTGCAAGCACTATTGCCATATCATACGTAATATTGTCCACTGTACGCCTGGAAAAATCAGACGATCCTTGGTGTGGATTGCAACGCTGGATGCGCAAATGCTGTGATAAGAATCTCTTAATCCAATTGATAAGAGCACTTCAGCCGTGTCCGACTTGCCTCAATCCATCAATGTCCGAGATGATTCCGAAGTGTGGAAAGTGCCACACTTAGCCCCCGACGAGGTCCGCCAGGCCGCGATGGTCTGCATTTTGTCCTGTGAAGGGTTAGCACGCAGCCACCCCCAGATCCTGGTGGAAAATCATTTATCACTCTGTGACGGGAATGCAGCCTACAGTCGGAAAATACTGAAATGGATAAAATCTGTTTCAGACGATCTAGGTTCATGAGTGGTATGGTGTTCACGTCGAATTCTTCGAAAGTCGAACTTAGGAGTGAAATTTCAAATCCACTAAGAAAAGTAAAAAAAAGAAACAAACAAAACCTTTAACACAAAGGACTCGAAAATCAGCCTTTGTAGGATTCCATTTTGCACTAAGAAACCACCATCTCTGGCTCTTCCATGAATGCACCTTTCTTTACAGGGTAACCAATATGGCATATAAGTCGTTTTTAAAATGAGCCAGAAATAATTGTTCCTCACTGAGAAAAAGACGTCGGTCATATGAACTGAATGTACTTACGGTGTATTCAATATCGGCCGTACTGTTCGGTTCTGGGAACCGTATCCTCGCGGTTGATGCAACCGAACCTTTAAAACGGAACAGAACTAACGAGAAAGCTCGGTTGCATGAACCGAGGATACGGTTCCCAGGACCGAGAGAGAGGTCGCATGAACCGAACAATACGGCCGATATTGAACACCGTACAATCGGTTCTTAAGACTGAACTTTTTTACTCAGAGCTTATTGCAAAATGTGGTCCAATTATCACGATGTTCGACGGCTTGAATGACCAAGTTCAAAACTTATAGGCAGCTCAAGGAAACTAAGAGCAACGCAAACTGCGCAGTACCTCAATTCGTGAAATAATGTGAGAACATGGTCAGTATTTCAGAATTTAATGTGATTTAATGCTCAGCAAACGGCTCATCAATCATCATTGCTTAAATTGTTAGTATACCGGGTGTCCAAAGTGTATTGTCTCTAACTAAATTAGACCCAAAAGCGCCCGAATTCAAGCGTTGAGGGTCGGTATTTTACCTTATAGTTGAAGCAATAGACGCTATTAGTGGCACGACACAGAAAAGCGATATATATCGATTTTTTCGCGTTGGTAGCATTGAAAGAGTTTATGCCTATGTTATTGTTTGGATCCAATTCGATATAATGGAGAATCCCTATGATGACGTCGCGACTATAGCGTCTATCGAAGCGAGAATAGAAAGGAACACCAGTAAACACCAATGTTTCAGCGTTGTCAAGTACAGATCTTGAGCACGGGACAGCGACGATTAGCGAGGGTCGATGACTAGTCTTATCTCCATGGTAGCATCTTTATAAACCTGCCCCGGCGCGGGGCGGCGTCCCGGCACGGGGTCATACAATGAGGACCCGCGTCCCACCCCCCCCCTCCCCTGCCCCTGGGGTCCTCGACAAGCAAATCAATCGAACCCGTCAATAAAAAGAGGATTTGATTGGCGCGTGGTGCGACCCATCGGTCGCTAGTGCGTAAGCTCATTAAAAAACACACTAAAAGGTGAAACTGATCGGGTTCTGCGCGCGTTGCCAAATTGCCTGAGAAAAAGTATCATTGATCAGTGCTACTTAGCCGCAAACTGACGAATTTACAGGAAGAAGAAAGTATTTAAGGGTAGTTTAGGGGGGTTTTAAGGGTAGTTTTAAGTTTTTGAGGGTTGGACAGAGTTTTCTTGTTCCAATGAATATTTCTTGGACAGGAATGCGTTTTTTTGTTGATCAGAAGGCCCTGTACGAATCCAGGGCACTATTTCGTTGCTTTGAATAGCAACTGAGATTCTTTTTGAAGAAAAAATTGGGTACTCCTGCGAGAAGGATTTCATTGAAGTTCCTTTTAGTTAAAAATAAACTTTCAATCGTTTATCAAATAAAAAAACTATACTTAACAACAAAATCAAGTAAAATATTCCTCCAGGCATTAATTTTGCACAATCTTGATTAAAATCATTTTAATCTGCCTAAGTAACTATTCGAAACATATATGGTAAAATTGATAATTTTATGGCATAACTGGCAACATAGGGCGTTTTCGGCAAGTCCCACGCGCCCCATCCGAGCAAGCGTAAGCGGTTAATTGAGCCCCGTGAGTTAGCCGTGGTGTCCCATATCGGAATATTATAATGGGACCACGGTTGCCAATTGGGCGGGAAAAATATTAATCCCCCATCACGGAGGGTTGGCGAGTCTGCGGTTTTCTAGGCAGCCCAACGACGCCGCCGGGGCCGGACAATGCGGTGAAAGGGATACGCTTTATCTGTGTCCCGTTTGATAACAGGAGAGGGTCGCGGTTTGAACTGGTCGTCCCGTTTTGTGATAGGTTATCCGGCGCACCGGATTAGCGAGATTTCACTTTTGATTGAAATGTTCGATTTTCGTTTTCCCACAGGTGAGTAAATCCGCTTGTTACGCTAGGGACGCTCGTTTCCGGTGTCGAGTGTCCACAGTATGAAAGCCCTCAAAGAAGCGGATATGTAACTTTTGTCGTCTCAGTCAAGGCAGCTTTTCATTTTTGTGCTTCTATTAGGGAGAATCTTGGCCTGAAATCAAATTTTCTGCAGGTTACAGGCAGTCTATGACTTTTGAAAAAGCAGCCTGCTCTGATAGAGTACCTTTATAGACAGAGTATGGCCATTCCTGTGCCGGTTTTCCATTGGTCGCGAGAAAATAGTGCGTTCAGCAGCGGTCGGCGTGAAACGCATAGCGCCTACAGGACTGTCGGAATACTTCACGCATTGCGCCAAACACGGTGCGGTCTGCGCGGCGCGGCGGCGGAGGTATAAATCATTAATCCACATTTATGTTTGTTCTTTCATAATGTTTTCGTTCATTTCTTATGAAAAGAGGGCCTTGTCCATACAGAGATAGGTTTACGAAACTTAACTTTCGCGCAAAGTCCCATGAACTTTTGCTAGTAGTGTTGACTGGGCTCGAGTTACAGAGTTGATACAGGAAATCGCAAAATTGAGATTTTTTTAAAACAAAATTTAAAAAGGAAAAAAACCGGAATATTTAACTCTATTCTTGCGTTGAAAATAGTTGTGTCATCAATTTTCATTGTTATTTAAACATGGAATAATATCAATATAGTGCAAAAGAGTCACAATCTGCTCTTTAAGCAAAGTGACGTTTCTAAGCACCTCCTGAGATGACTGGAGGTGTGAAACGGCCGTAATCTTCTCAAATCACTGCGGTTCACTGAGACCGAATAGGGAGCAAAGACTAACGCCGATAAATTGGCCGAAGTTAAAGGCTGTCAAATTGGAGACCTTTCAATAAAAGCTTACCTTCGGTGGGTTGGCGAATTGCCTTGGGAGACTGATAGTGCAAACGTTAGCTGTTCGAGGGAGCGCAAGTCACTATCTCGGTAATAAGCAAAGGCCTCAAGTGATAAAAATAACGAACCTTTTTATTTAAAAGACGTCAAAAAGTCATTAAAAATGCCTCAAAGTCTATTAGCAATAAACCTTGAGCCATTAAATCTGAGGACCGCTCCTTAGGAAGCATCGCTTGATCCGAAGCAGCTTCACCCCACCGTAAACAGGGGATTTTGGGCGAAAATTTTTACGAGTCTATTAAAAGTTGTCCTTTATTTATTTGTGTATCTATTCCTTTTTTCACCATCCATCCTTCCGCGTCCACGTCACCGTGAAAAAGGGAAGCGTTTTCACCACGTACTTCACCCGTATTTACTGTCCCGTAATTTTTATGGCGTCTAATTTTTATTTACTTTTAATCGCTCCACTTGCCGGTCAAAATATCGGGGCTCCGTCGTGCATAAATTTCCTGTAAATGAACCAGCCCATGCATTTAATTATGATGACAACCAACGAGCCGCATTTTGATTTCTTCACTCCGGGATTTTATGACAGATAAACTTTGGATTAGGTACCGAAAGCTTTGTGGAAAGCTCCTTCGTAAAAATACAATGCATATAAAATAACCGCGAAAAATAACTCTGAAATTTGAGGTTGAAGTGGATTTAATCTGATGCTTTATATCATTAATGAGCTTGGTTTTAACGCATTGTTTCCACTCTGAAGATCCTCACTTACGAAACCAATCAGAAAGTGTTCATCGTCCACCGTTGTCATACCACCCCTGTATTTAAAGAAGCTTTCAGCAGCATAGCGCAAGGGTAGCAGTATTTTGCTACTGGCCAGAACAATTTTTTCTTACGGTGAAGGCCATTGATTAAAAATGATTTTGGTTTTTTATTTTCCCTGTGTTTTGAATGTACATGTTGAGACGTTGAGAGTTTTGCCTGAATTCACGAAGATACATATTGACAGTGAAACTACCAGATCACGTATTTCGTTTCTAGGGTTTAAAAATTCCCTCCCTCATTTTATGTTTTTAAAAAAGACCAAATCAAAATCGTTCCTTGAAGTTCATACAGAATTTACTTCGCTTACAGAAGGATGATCATAGAATTTTTCAAGAATTGATAAGGAGTAGTTATTATTTTAAAAAATAAAGTATGATGGAAAGTCTGCAACGTCGCAAACCGACATACGTGGTTTGGTAAATTCACCGTCGATATATAACTACTTTTAAAGCACAGAGCTTATAGAAAGAGATGATACTTCTTTCAGAAACTTAAGGAAACACTGTTTATTCCTTTCCGCTGATAACTGCAGAAAAATCAAATCAAAGATTCATCCAGTCAATGTTACGGGTACCAATAAAATCGAATGGGCCATCACCAAGACCAAAATCAAGGAGGCGTAACAGCGAAAAGGAGGATCTTGAGGGGGAGTTGATTTGGTGAGGGGGAGATTAAAGACAGTCATGATTACAATTAGATCGGCTAAAAACCATTAGGCGTCGAGGTAATGTGACAACCGATTGGAACAATATTGTGTCAGGCCATTGCCGCAAGACATAACAGTTAAGGCTCAATGCTTGGATTCACAATTTAACATTGACGGATAATTGGGCCTTTGAATTTTACCGACTATTGCGGGTTTATTTTCGATTATTTGGTTTTTTTATTCTATTATCCTCGCATACGAACAATGAATAAAGTTTTATTCTTCCAGGGACAATGGGAGGCATGCAGCTACGCGGAAGTAGTTTTCTTGAAGTAGTCGCAAGAGTAAGAAAGTTTGCTGACAGCAGTACAAAAGTTCTGTTGTTGTTTCATTGCCGCAGAATTCCTTCCTCGAAAATTCCACCATCGCTGCTGTTTACATTGCTTGCAATGATTTAGCCAAAACACGTGAACTGAACTGCCGCGCCGAAGAGAAATCACCTATTCTAATGACACACCAAAGTTTTCAGGTAAGGTAAACCGAAAGTGCTCTCTCTGTGGGAAATTGAAAGTTCCGAACAGGAATTACTTTTTAGAGATAAGATGGTATATATGCAGGGCCGGATTTACCTACTTGCCGCCCATGGGCCGCCTGTATTTTGCCGCCCCCTTCTCATTCGTTTTGAAACATCAATAAAAACCATCAAATGAACGTGCCAGCGGAGGAGGGAAGCATAAGACGCGTTTACTCGTGTTGATCGCATTTTTCGGGAAAGCCCTGTCAACAATACTAGCAAAAGTTCACGGAACTTTGCGTGAAAGTTAAGTTTCGTAAACCTACCTCTGTGTTGACAAGGCCTTCCTTTCATAAGAAATGGACGAAAAAATTATGGAAGAACATACATAAATGTTGATTAATGATTTTAACTTCCGCCGCCGCGCCACGCAGACCGCACCGAGTTTGGCGCAATGCGTGAAGTATTCAGACAGTCTTGTAGGCGCTATGAGTTTCACGCCGACCGCTGCTGAACGCACCGTGTTTGCCGCAATGCGTGAAGTATTCATGCATCCTCGTAGGCGCTATCCACTTCATGCTCACCGCAATGACCGCGCTGTGTTTGATGCAATGCGTGAAGTATTCATGCAGTCTTGTAGGCGCTAATATGTGTCACATGCCGATCGCTGCACCGAGGGCTTCTCCTTTTTATCTCAGGTCCTCGTCATCATTTCTCTCTAAGTCGCGCCGTTCCAGGCCAAATTGCGTGTTTGGTTTCTCTTTTAACTCGACTAATTAAAGGTGCTTTCTCTTGTATCACTGAAAGACGACAAAATTAGAAATTACTATACTCTCAGGAAAAGAGAGATTTTGTCACCTTCTCTCGTTTGTAATTTTTTTTCTAAATTCGATTTTTTTATACCTACATTTAAAGAAATCGCAAAATTTGCCGCCCCCCCCCCCTAGATTTGACGCAATGGGCCGTGGCCCATGTGGTCACCCCCTTAATCCGGCCCTGATGGTATGCATATTTTAATCAGTGCTGCATTAGGGCGAATCTAGATTTTTATGAAGAGTTTGTCAAGGAGGCTGTTAACCTATAAACCCATCCTGATTTGATATGAAGAAAAAGGTAAGTTTAGCAGAAGTTGAGTTTATTCCTCTTGAAATTAAGAAAAATATCTGTTTCCTGATTTCCGTCACTCTCAAAGAAAAAGAAAGGAAATAAGAGATAAATAGTGAATGGAGTTGAATTTTAGCTGCAAGAGGCAAAATTTAAAAGGCAAAAATGCAACTGCAGTTGAGTCTGTACTATATCCTGCTATCGTTGCTCCGTAAAACCAAACCCCTGAATGTAGATGACGTATTTCCAAGCAATCAGTCAAGAACAGCTCGCTCAAAGCACATCACGCTTGAACAGTTGTTAGAATATATTCTCAATCCTTTCGACCCTATTTATTCTATATTTATTTGTATTTTCCCGGCCCTTTTCGGTATCCGAGAACAGTCCATTTGACAAAAAGTCGCGATAAAATAATCACAAGGCCTCTGCGACAAATTGGACTCGTATAATTTAATTGATTAATTAATCAAATATTGACAAGAGAACGACGGTAACTCCACGAGCCCATCGGCGACATACTATCGAGCACGGATCGTGCCTCCCCCTATAGCTTACTATCGATTACTATCGATTTCACAGCCTTCCCCTCTTTCGCTCGAGGGAATAAATCGAAATACTATTCGATATATTGACTACAACACGGCCTATTTATTCCCATACGTGTATGAATTAAGAGAGTTACGACATGCAACAGCCCGAGGCGAGCGCTACCTCATTTCCCTTTCGCCCCCCCCCCTCCCCCTCTCCACGCCTCGGCATCCCTGTGCACTTTGGCCACCCGTTCGTCCTCTTGGCGCTTCTCTAATGTAAGGAGGTATCTTTATTTCTTCGTGAGCCCCATTCTCCGTATAACTCTATGCTTTTCGGGGATCATGTGAAAATTGAGGTACGCCTTTGTGTAAAAAGAGCGGCGTTCTGTGGCAGGGATGTGGTGGAGATGCTGATTGTGGCCCCGGGCAAAATCACTCCTACCCTGACGGGGATCCCTGCTTACCTTCGCGCGCCTCTCTGCGTTTTCAATAGTCAAATAGCAGGACCAATTGAACCCGCTTTATGTCGCAATAATTGAGGGAGAGACTACCGCCCGGGTACGACTCCCTCATACCCTCCATCGATTCGAACCCGTGAGTGTCAATTATTCGTCGAATTTGAATGGATTGAACTGGAGTTTTTAATATCGTAGTAAATTGTTTCAAAAATTTCAGGTGGTTTAGGGGAGGATCAAGTATGTTAGGGCAACTCGGGGGAGGGGATCTGAATTTGTCCTACCGCACCGAAAAAAAGAGAGGTACTGTAGTAACATCCTGGATGTTAAAAAAATGTGCGACAACTCTTGGATGTTGTCATTACCACTCTGGCTGTTAAAGTAACATCTCAGGATGTTACTTTCACATCCTATCATACTACGTTAACTGCTAGAGTAGAGTGTTAATAGCAACATCCAAGAGTTGTCGCACATTTTTTTAACAACCGTAACATCCGGGATGTTACTACAGCATCTTTTTTTTCGGTGCGGGCTTTATGAAGGAGTGACTGGAGCTAAGTCTTACGCGAGTCTCCCACATTAGATACAAAAAATAAACATTTTCAATAATTATCATTTTATCAAACTATTTTTTAGGCTCCCTCCATAGTGTGATGGCATAATTGATGACATGAAATTTTTTTTTTTTTTTGCAAATAATCGAATGCGAAAGTAAGAACGTCTACTTTTCACGTATATTCACACGGAAAGTTGGCAGATAATAAGTGGCACGGCTCCGCATAGAGACTCGCTTTGATTGCCTTCAATTTGAAATTGAAGGGCTTGATTCATAAACCATTTGACGGTAACATTCGTCACGCTAATATCTTCGTAAAAAGTAAAACTTAGCCCTTTTATTCAAGAACGGCTGTTTTGTATCTCATTTGATTGTATCATGCACGAGGATGACTTGCCCCTTTTAAGAAATGGGTCAGTAAATATTCTGTACGATTTTCCCGAGGCAAATTATCATACATCGTTGAGACCCTGCGGTGAGCACTTGTTCAAACTGATTGCGGTTTGACGCGTGAGTCATTTAGACAAGAAGTTATTGATTTTATCAATGTGCGTTCAAGTTTACCATATAACTGAAAATTCTCAATACCGAGGGAAAAATCAAACAGCATATGTCTTTGAGGAAAAATTGGGCGCGAATGAGCTTTTCCCATTTGTATTGAGGACTTTCGGTTTTATACCCAAATCTGACGCATGCACGTTGTCAAAATTAGGAACCAACTGTCTATCGAAATGCTCTTAAGTCCAAGATTGTAGTTATATTTTCATCTTCCCTAAGCGATGAAATTTAGAAAAAAAAAATTATTAGCCACACTGATCATTGCATTGTAATCTTTGCAACGCCGAAACGAAATAAAATAGTGTGCGTATCGGGCCGCGGCACCCCTGGCGCCTGACTGACTATTTTCGGCGCAGAAAAGCCATAAAATACGCTAAGGCTCAGCTCCAAGACTTTTCCCGGGCATGAATACTGCCCTGCCACGGAAGGACGCCGTAAGAGCCTTCAGGCGTTGCCAAATTTCATATAAAAAATACATGTTTTTGAAGAAAGTTATGAATATTTTTCCTTGAAATTTTCACAAATTTTAGATCAAATCACGGACAAAATTTTCCGAAAAATCGGAAGAAATATATTTACAATTTTTTCCGAAAATTCCTGATTTGTCGAAGGGAATTTGGCAACGTCTGAAGGCTTATGCGGCGTTTTGCCTTAGCACGGCAGAATGACAACAACAAGCACTCCACTTTTCCGGCTGCGTGTCCTTTTGAAGTTTCCTTTTCTTGTCAAACACGCCGAACAATTGATAAATAAATAGAGGAGGGAAGATGCTGCGCTGCGACTCCAGGCCCGGGTCCAACCCCCTGGATATTTCTTTCCAATCATGTCCTGCTTTCAGCATGAAGTCATCTTTTCCGCTAAGCCGACACCGATCTACTTCGACTCCGCAAACAAGATCCTGTCTCTCTCGTCATTCAACCCCTCATCCTTCACCGCCCTTCGATGGACCACCGGCCTTATTGTTTGAGGATTCGATCTGTTCTCTGTTTGGCGACCACCCCTTAAAGGCTGTCATTTCCTTTCACTTTTTTCCCGGCCGGCATGAGAATCAATTAATTCGCTTTACTTCAAGGAGAGGATATTGCATTATTTTTCGCGTGTCCTTTACTCACCAACCACCCTCCCCTCCTCACTGGCTATCATCGGCTATCGATATTTCTCTCCTTGAAACTATGGTTAAGAATCGAGTACTGAGAGAAAATCGATACTCGATCCTTCCCCATAGAGTTAAATGGCAGATTAATCGATCCATCGCAAAACGCGGCACGCCACTGATCCCCACCCCCTTCCTGCTTCTGTTTATTCCTTATTTAATTACTCGCGGAAAGGAGCTAAATCGAATTTTTCGACATCGCTGGAGGAAAAGAAGGAAATGGAATTATTTTCCTTTTCTTTTTTAATTTTTTTAATTAAGTGTTTAGCATTTCTTGAAATTTTGTTTGAAGGTGATGCATGTGCTTCTTTGATTATTTACTGCGCGTATCACCACCAGACCTCAGCGCTTGTTTTTATATCTTTTTCGGTTTCATCCCTCCTGCCCTTTTTGTTGGCTCTTTCTTTTTAATTCAGATGGTAATGAAGTTTCTTCACAGGCATTTGGTATTTATTTTTCACATAAGCAACTTGCTTTGGAACGGGGATACCTTTGAAGTGGTTGATTAAGATTTTGCCCTTTTTTCGTATCGGAATGAGATTAAGCCCTCGGGCATGGTTTAACTAAATGAAATTTCTTTTTTACAGAGGCTTAGTTTTAAATTTGTACCCTCAACAAAAGTAGAGACCAAGTAATTAGCAATTCCTGAATGTTTACTCCTCAACTTATTTCACTTCCTGCATTTAAGACATTAATGCTGCAAAGATACTCAAATAATTTTTCGGGACATACTGAACAAGTGTTAAGGTTTTTTAGAATTGAAATGAGGTGAGAAAATTGAATGACATGGTATTATTAAGAAATTGGCTTTCCAATGACAAAAAGTGGCAATTTTAAAACTGAATGAAACGATAAGAAAAAATTGGAAAATGGATCTTGCCCATTAAATGAAGATGGGTACTTTTTTTTCATCATGAATGAAACTGTGTGAATTTACTCTAAAACAGTGGGGGAAGCAGAAATTGCTTTTATGCCATCGGTGCATATGAATTTTTTTCTTTTTTTAAAAAAAAAAAAAAAAAAATATTGAAATAAATTAGACAAAATGAATAAGAAACTACATTTTCAGAAGAAATCAGGGGGATCCTCTAGGTAAAAATGACGCTTTCAAGTCGAAAATATCAGAAAATAATGTGAAAGTCAGGCTTTTTTGAGAATGCAATTGATTTGATCGTGAAATTTGGGCAGTTTGGTTTTGCAAAGTTCCGAGAACCTATGTCATTGCAGATTTTTCAGGTAGAGTGGCTGTTAGTCGTGAAATTGAAAATAATGAAGCTCTAAACCGATCTCCTCAACCGGCGTGAGGCATGATTTCACAATGAATTGGAAAATTTATCAAATTAATACATCGTTCCGAGGTGTGATTCGAGATAAAGAGGGCATAAAACTACTATACAGCGAGCGTATCTGCCTCTCGTTAGGGAATTTTATTGGTTTTAAGGAGCCCACTGAAAAATGAGCATGACTTTCGACGTTAGCCGCAATGCCGATCAGTTCCATGTGTCCATTTAAAGCTACCGATCATAGTCATGGTGAAATCAAAACAATTCAGGATTGTGCTCTCTACAGCCTTGATTTTCATTTTATTTAATTTCGTCTCTTGTGTAAGTACCTTGTCTGCAATTTATGGCTCTTTAATATTTTCGAATCTCTTTGCGACTATAGGTCCAATGAAGAGGGAGGATGGTCAAAAGGGCAGTCTAAGTGCTTCTATTCATATCTCCGCCAGTTCTTTCTCTTGATAGTGTCAGGATTATGTTGACTCTTTAGAAAAAAAAAACAAAAATGCTTGATATGTATGAAGTTTGAATCAAAGTACCTGACGCTGCTTGAAACAGCTGGCTCCTTGTAACTTTTCCTCCGTCCGTAATGAACTGCATTGGTTCCATCGCAATTTAATAATACCCTTTCACCAAGCCTCAAGTCCTATGCTGCCACTTTGGCAATTCATTCATACACAATAAGACGGTGCAATGGTTTAAAAAAATAAATTTAAAGTAAACGTTGTATTGCGAGTACCAATTTAAACGTCATTTAAAATTCAAAATTCATTGTGTTGCAATGAGATTACCAGGAGCTTGTTCTGTTTTGCTATACCAGACGGCCACTCAAATTGATCACAGACATGTGTATTATTTCAATAGGGACCTTGACCTGAGGTTAAGCAGAAACTTACCCTACATTGCAAGATGAGGATACTGCTTTTACATTCCTTTTTATTCGGAAAATGTCATTGCACGCGTAACATTATTTTTGCTAATGCACGCCCTCTATTTTTATTTACTAAACTTCCCTTAAAACATCATTCCTGAAATGCACCATACAGAAGCAAAGCTCAAAATAAATTGTAAAAACGTCCATTGCTATAATCGTTGCAGTCTTACAAAATACTTGCGTCCTTTTGTATACTTGGGTGCGAAATGCATGCCTTTTTCTTTTGTTTGAAGATTTCTGCTGCATTGAAAGGAACTTATGCATTGTTTATTTCTAAACGTGTACGTCCAAAATTGAGAGGTTACTCTTGGATCCCTTGAAGAGTACATATTATTAAGAATATTTCACAAGTAAGGATATCAAAACTAATGTCTAAAACTTGCCTGATTGTGAGATTCTTGGTCAAATCTGTTGAAAGCATTCGTCTCTTCGGATCATGCAAAGGTGGAGCGTCAAAATTAGATTTTAAATGAAACATTTTGTAAAAACCGAAAATGGGAAATATTTTGATGGCTTTATTGATCCCACCCGATAGGTCTCGTCTTGATTAGGATAAACAATCTTTCCTTTTTTTAATTTTTTAATTTTTACTCAGATGTATTTATACAGAAAAATAAAAAAATAATTAAGTATTATATTCGGTCGGTCTTTAACTTCTGGTAAATACAATTTTTATATTTTTAGGTATAGTACATACTTCATGCTCACGAGACCTTTTTTTACATATTTAATGTTTAATGCAATAGCTGAGGGTGAGGAAACGAACATCCATTTTCTTATTCTTCCAAGGACTCAGTACTATGGTCTCAAAAACCATCAGTTTTATAACAGAGGAGATTACTCGCTTTATATTATGTATGTTGCTAATCATTAATGATTCGCTAGTACCCTAGTTAAACTCTAAAAACGAAGAGGAAGCGGAATAATTGTATTATTTTCATTACATTGCTGAGCCAGTTTTTAAGCTAGATTCGAAAAAAGGAGTAGTAAATAATCACTAAAAATGAAAATTCAGCACCTCAAAACAGAATCACGGGAATTAAAAATAAGAAAACTTTTTTTTACAACGTGTTTCAAGTGATACAGTTTGTTCTGTGATTCTTGTGAGTGGAAAATTTCTTTTTGATTCTAGTTTTTTTTCTTTCCTCCGAGCTTTTATGAAGTTTCGAAAGACGTTGGAACATGAAAGGAACTATGTTTAAATGTTAAATAAACTGATAGGTAAGTACACTTATTCTGCATTCCTCTTTGCTTTTAACAGTTTACTACGGGTGTCATCTTTATTACTTTAAAAGTAGGAGTTAAAATTATAAATACCCACAATTCTAAGACACTTTACAGACGAACTCATCAATAGCATTTATCACCGGTTTTAGAGGAATAATGGGATGGTGGCAAATCAATCTCAAAACAAATTTGGGATGAATTGAGTTTAAGCATTTCTTATAGGATCAATTGTATTATTATTACTTTTAATCGGTGTTTTATCTTTCTCTCAATTTTTCCAGGGTACGATACCTCTTGATGCAGTTGATGAGGATGTAATTCCAGCTAATGATCCGCGATTAGAACTGCAAGGAACTATCGACACTCCGTTTCAACTGGTGATGAGCAGGGTGCAAACCCTTATGGTCTGCGGAAGATGTTTCCGCGATCTATTTTCAAATCAGTGTAACATAGTTCAAATAGTTCTGGGGGCACCGGAGAACATTCAACCTCAGAATCCGTCGTCAAATGATTGGCTGGGAAATCCACCACCACCCGCACCTTCAGGCCAAAGTTGTCTCTTAGGAATTTGGACCTGCTTGCAGAAGCAATGTCTACCATGGTAATCATCACCAGTTTCTTAATTTAATTATCAGTATGAAATTAGTAAGAAACTAAACTACTACCTATGTAATATAAATCCCATCATTTTGAAAAAAATAATGAAGACCAAAAATGCTAGAGGCGAAAGAGGTCTTGATTTAATTCCGATTTGGAACCCTCCCCGCTAGAAATTTCCAAAGAGTTCTCGATTCTGAAAATTTCCTATTACAGGAGAATTTCTACATCCTTTGTTTTGACTCAAAAATGGGTTTCGTTTAAAAACGCATACTGTAAAAAAGATGCAAATTAAAAACTTGGATTAAGCGCTTGAGGGTTTGAAAATTAAATGAAATTTTAAAATTAAATGAAAAATTTTTCCATTAAAACGACAGAAAGAAACAGCGGACGTCTTTTTCACGTGTCCAACCCGTATCATATTGGCTTTTACACCAAATTTTTGCATTGTGTTTCATTTACTTGAATAACACTTTTCGGTTGTTCTTCTGTTTCTGTACAGAGTAATCTGGAGGATTTTCTTTGACTGGCCAACAAAAATGGATGAACAAAGTTATTATGACGATGAAGAAGAATATTAAGATCAAGGTAGACCTGATTATGATCAGATGGAGGAACAAAGAAACACCACAAAAATATAAATAAGAGCTCAGTTTTCAAGCTTTAAAATCGATGAAATGTGCGAGGAATTGTATTGTTAGAAACAAATTGATTTTGGACGATTGGAATCAGGAAAAAAATGTCATTTGCAAATAATTGAATACATTTCCGAGAATTTTCTGCAATATTCCAAAACAGCAACACTGATTTTTTATCTTATCTGAAAAGTATACTCCCAGCAAAAACTTTACCTGATCAGGTTCAACAATCTATTGAAAAAAATTATTTTAATGATTGATAAAGTCAGGCGTGGTGCAGGTTTTAGTTAAGGCTCATTTGACGAAAGGTTTAATTTGAGCTGAATGTGAATGGCCTGAAGACAATTCCATCTGTTCTTTAAAGATATATGGTTCAAGAAAACAACTGAGCGTTGTCACTGCTTAACATCTTGAGTAAATCATTTTGGGAATGTGTTACATGGTTCTCTATTTGATGCTTAAAAAATTGTGTAAAACGAATTCTGTAGAACAGATGTGCATTGCCCTCCTCACTGTCTATTTCCAAAGATATAATTTAAAATGAAATCAAGAGTATCAACTATTGCTGAACCTGACAGATTGTTGAGAAAACGTGAAAAAATAAAATAAAACCTGTCTATGTGATACATCTCATATTCAAGAGATTTTTTAGGTCGATTAAGTTGTGAATAAAATTGAAAGGAACAATACGTAAACATTAGGTTGCGGTTGAAAATCTGGCTACAACTGCTCTGCTCTGATTACCATTTTAGGGTCTTTTTATTTCAATTTCAATTGTTATCTGTAAGTTCTCTCTGCGAACGGGAATTGAGTGTCACGAGTCTGGGGTTGACCGCCGAAACCGCATTTTATTTTATGTTTTATCGATGAGTCCCTGAAGAGTTCCTTATTTGCTTTCGGAAGGATACCACTCGAAAAGTTACATTTGATGTAAGATAACGATATGTTTACTGCAATAAAGGGGTGCCCTCCTCACTGTTCGATTTTTGTGTCTCATTTTTCCCTCGTCATTTTCGGTGATCCTCCTAAATATATTTTAAAAATAAAAAAGGGGAAAGAAACAGGAGTATTTTAAATTCGATACATCACTGATAGGTATATTGACTTGAAGGCTGTTTGATCCTTCCCGGCCAAAATCTCTTCCAGTCTCAATAGACTCGACCCTCGAAATTTGAAACTTTCCCCCATCGACCCTACTTCTGGGTGTCTGCACACTCCATTGTAAAACATATGGACTTCTCAATACGTTTAAATGCTACCAGCAGGTTCATGGTTTGTAAGCCATGCACCTGTTCTGAATATCCAAATTTTGGCAGTCCTATTTCTGATTTTTGTTTATGGTCTACGCTGTAAAATAGTCGCTTGCGAAAGCTATTGTCCAGGCCGAGGAGTGCACGACCATTATTACTTTCACTAATTTCTGTCCGCACAGTTCTGTTTTTCTACGAATAATTTTCTTTCGGAAATTGTTTTATACGAACATAGATTCTATTAGAATCACACATCGATAGCCAAAGTGCAAAACCACGTAACTCCATCGCAGTGTTTAAAATTTTCGCTACTATTTTCTTGCGAAGGGAAACAAGCCAAATCTTTAGCTTGAAATTTATACAGAATATTCTACAATAGCCCGTTTCAGATTTCTTCTCCACTTTCGTTGTATGCAACTACCTATCTCGCGCATACAGCTGAAGAGAAAAAGTGATCTGAGGCGGGCTCAAACATGCAGAGAAGAAAGTGTTACCTCACTTACAATCTGAAGGTTTGCACATAAAATATTAAGGCGCCATATGTAACCTGAAAGCTGACATTAGAAAACTGTTTTGCACATTTATATTTTCCTTCTATCCTCCACAAACCACAGGTCAGTAATATCACGGTTTGAAATTAGATGATATCCTCCGAGTTCATACTAGGGACTCGATACGTTTGCGGATAAATCAAAAGCAGGGGAGTAGCGATGAAAAATGAAGGGGCTGAGCCAGATCTGAAAAGTGCAACACGCTTAAGTAATTTCGCGCTCATAAATACGGCACCGATAACGATATTTGCATACTGATCGAACGAAATGGTTTATGATAGCAATCTATCACGCTGAACTTAAATCCTTTGACGTCACAAAGGACCCAATAAACGACGCGCTTTAATCTATTTTAATGACTTTCGAATTAGATTTGTCAAAACCTTTGACAAATAAATTAAAATTATGAATCTATAAAACATGAGCGCCCGGTGACTCTATCATCAAAGTTATTAGTACGTAATAATGACGGTCAGCCAAGTAATTTATCGTCCCGATTACGAGGGGGGGGGTGCTCACGGGGGCAGGACACTTGCTCGCCAGAGCAAGTAGCAACCCTCTGATTAGCTTTCGGTCATTTTTATTCCTGCGTGTCCGGCAGCCCCATTTTATGATCGGTTAGCCTTATGCACTTGCTGCGAAACAGGTTTGTTAGCCTGACAGCAAACCTCACATTTGTTGCTCATTTACTTAACGTACTTTGCAAGTCTCTCCTCCTCTTTTTTTTGATAATGTGACATTGCTCCGTCCAATGGCGAGACGTGAATGATCGATTATCGATATTTCCCCATCTGAGGCTATGGTAAAGAATCAATTATTATTTGCTGGGTACCTACCCTAAAAATTAATCTTATTGTAGCAAAATACAAAAGCAAGATTTCAAAAGACTCCGATAAGTTTAAACAGGGCTTAAATTGTAAATGAAATCTATGTTTGAGTTACAGAATTTTGATGATAAAAAAAAAAAAAAAAAAAAAAAAAAAAAAAAAAAAAAAAAAACATGTTTGTCTTTTACACACGTAACTTCTAACTTAATGCGCAATGCAGAATTAAAATGTCCATTAAAATCTTCACTTTTCTATGGAGATGAAGCAGTTATTTTGGGGTACCCCCCCCCCCCCATCCATCACATCATATCATCACCAACAAAACCAGCCTGATTATTACAGACGACTCACTCTGTGATTGGATGTATTCACGAAAAAAACAGTACGTCTACAGGAATTCAATGCATATCGATGGCTAAGAAACAACATCGCTTATCTGCAAACAGACGATTTTACAGGACTGAGAAAAAATTTCCCCATTTTTGTAATTTTGCGAGTTAGGTTTGCAATCTTTTATTCAATACAGGGTTATCATAGCGCTCAAATGATGAATGGAGAAAAGACTAAAAGTATAAGCTTGTTTATTTTATACTAAATATTGCGGAAAAGTCACCCGCCCATTTTCGCCAAAAGTATCAGACAGATATCTGTCTATATATCTATGTCTGATGTATGTCCATCAGTCTAATATTGTTCCGTAGCCCCCAATGTGCATCAGACTTCTCCTGCATAAACTCACCCAATTCAAAGATGTATTTTTCAGGGAGGATTAAGTAAAACCATAACCAAAACTAAATCACCATAGAAATGAATACTGAGCAACAATAAAGCTTGGTCAAGCGAACCTCAAGTTTCCCGGTTTGCGATTTTTTTGCAGCAAGGGGGAAAAACACTTGCTACAAGAATATCAATTGACTCTTTGTGCCAGCAACGAAGGGCACCGAGCTTTTGACTGGCACCGTCTAGTTCGATACAAAAGGGTTGAACCGGAGCGGAACAAAAACAAATCATTTCATTTGAATAACGCCGAGGAGACTCAGAACCTGTCGTAAGCTCTGCCGCGTTGTCAAACTTCTTAAAAAAATCGTAAATTTCTATGCCGGCTCATACGAAACTGAACGGTTTACGATACACATGACACCTAGATTCGTCTGACACGGTCCCGACCCGGGGTTTCGCGTCTACCGAATACATCTTTATGCCATTCAAAAATTACGTATTCATAGGGGGACAGAAAGCTCCTTAATTTGTATTTAAATGACTTATCAATTGAATAAACAAAGGCGTCTGGACTGACGAATGTAAATATCGGAGAGTGGTCGGAAGAACAGATGACCTAATTGGTCATTTGATGACGTAATTAATTCACCCGGTCCGGCGGCAACAGATTGCGCGCCCATATATCTTACAACCTGAAAATTCTTTTATTTGCGTGCCCCTCCCCCCCCCCCCCCGTTGACGCCCTTCGCCCTCCGGTCAGCGCGAGGACACGGTGACAGTCGCCCGGAAGGGCGCGTCGCCTCGCGAGCTTTTACGTTGCACCCCGGCCGCTTTAAAACCACGTAACTGCTTATCATTTACGTTGGAGATACGGTTTTGTAGCTTAGAAGGGTAGGTTTCGTGTTCATGCGACAGGGGTGGGACGAGGGGAGGAAGAGGGTATTTTGCATTGTTCGCCATTGTGCTCGGCTGCGATTTGTGTAAAAATGCACAGATTGTTTTGAAATAATAACTCGTCGACATGATCTATCGGTGCCACATAAATTTCTCCGCCGTTTTTATTCTTTTTATCCCGCGGAGCGTTCTACACGTTGTCCGACAACGTTTTAAATCATGCGACCGCATTTTAGCGATAATTTACTCCTCCGGTATTTTTTTCGCCGCCTCCGTAGTTTTTTATGGGATTTTGATTTCATTCAAGGGTGAAATACTGACGCGCCGCGTCAGTAATTAACGCAGATGTGAGTGTGTTGAGAGGACGGAAAGTTATGCGTTTTTAAGGATTATTATTTATGGATTCGGAATGAAATGGGTGGAGTGTTGCGTAAGAAATAGAGGGAGGCAACTCCTGTAGAGAGGAAAAAATTGTAACACTAAAACAATGAATATAAGCCACGATGGGGACATTAGGGCACACTTCAGAACTTTTGAAAGCTTAACATAAACTTAGCCAAATGATCATTTTATTATCTAACGTTACCCTGTAAGTTTGATGCAATTCGTTTAGTTTTAGTTTTAAACCATGTAGATGGATACAAGGAAAAACTTGTAGAATTGCGTTATATTTAAATAAAATTCCTTCGAAAAAAAAAAAAAAAAAAAAAAACTTAGCCCACTCAATTTATTCTCTTCTTAAACTTCTTTCATCGCCACGCGGTGGATCGAGTCAATGGGACCAGTCGGACATGAATTTCTGACTAAAACTCCAAATTTGGATGCTTAATTCGTCTCATTTCTTTTAAAGGGTGTCTTTAGATAAACATTTCACGAGGAATCAATGAAACCACTTTTAAAACCTCAAAGTTTCATATGAAGGGAGTTATGAGCTTTTCAAGTTTCCAAATTTTGACACATTTTTTCCAAATTTGTCCGACTTCTTCCATTGACTCGTGCCATTGTACGCCGCGGGAAAATCTGATACATAGTAGTGAATGAACACAAAAACTATAAAATCAATCAGATGGAAATGAATGTTCATTCCTCAGATCAAAAATATGGTACCCTGACAATTGAATCAATCTGCGGTCTGAAAAGATACATCGCGATTTCCCGGACGAAGGAACGTAATTCCAATCCAAAGTTGCAAAATTGACTCAAAGAAGTTATTTTTTTCAAGGCTGCACTTAGACAAATTTAGTCAAAAATTCGTCTGATTTTTGCATGAGATCGGGAGAAAAATCAGTGAAATTTTCAGTTAAAAAACCCCACACTGGAAAAAAAAACACATTGGATCTAGAGTCCAGACTCTTGAAAACATATTGACAAGAAAAAGGACTCTTGATTCAATCAGATTTAAGCTTAAATCAAAAGGAAATTCGCTCAAATTAAGAGGCTTGGTTCTTGATTTAAGCTTGAATCTGATTGAATCAAGAGTACCTATTTTTTCTTGTCGATGTTTTTAAGGGTCTGGACTCTAGATAGCAAAATCGTGGATTGGTGGCATTCAAGATGAAATCGCAAGATGCCATCTACCAGATGACCTCTGGATCGATAGGCAAGGATGGCGATTAGGTGTCGCAGAGCGCCCGAGCGCGCTGTAAAGCGACTGGAATGTATGTATGTACTCTAGATTCCAATGTGTTTTTTTTTCCAATGCGAGATTCTCCTGGTATAAATTAAATTTGCAAGGCAAAATCAGGCAACATTGGTATGTAGTTACGTTCTTTTGAGGGGGAAACGAGGCTTTTTATATTTTTGTATTTTTCGTGCAAATTTTCCTCTCACGGAGAAAAAAACTTTGGGTAGGGGACCAAAAGTTCAGGTCGCACGGATCCCTGGAGTTTTCGGATCACACATCCGACAGTTTGAGGTCCAGCTGCCGAAGTTTGGGTCCCGATGTCACGGCAATGATTTGATACGTCAGAGGGAAAGAACAATCGATTATTAGAAAATGAATATGACCACGGACGAAAATCGAGGGCTCCCCCGCCTCTTCATTTGGAGGAAGAATTAATGAATAATCATCAAAGAAATTCGTTACGGCCCCGGGAAGAATGCTCATATTAGAGCTCGGAGCTCCGCCGGCGGCGATTGCCCGGCACAGCGACATTTATCAATTCAATCAAGGCAAAGAGCCCCGGTCATCCTCCGACACACAAAGCGTGGACAAATCAAGTCATTCGACAAATTCCTGGCGATCGTGCTTGGGGATGGATAATACACTTACGCGTCGGGCACAAATCATACGGTTACTGATTCGTAAACATGCCGACGCCTTGTTGCCAACTTCCGGATGCAACGATTCCCCGCATGAATTGCAGATCCGATATAGGACCGAAATTTGTGGAATACTCTGAAGCATATGAATCAGTGAGTTCGAAAACACACCAACTCGGGTTTTTTCGATTTTCACTTTTTTACGGTTCAGTGACATTTATGGATAGAAGCATCTGCACGCAAAAAGAAATTTCGAAATTGCAATCGGAGGTGCTCGAAACAGCGACGGGAAAAGGGAAAAATCGGAGTATTTCATTGGAAATACCAATGTTTAGTCATTTCAAGGGAAACGGTTGACCATCCGATTTTGCGGTTTTCTTTTTTCGGTTCAGTATCCCTTGTACCGACAAGTTATATAAATATTCAAGCGTTATTCGGGTCGAAAAATATGAATTTTTCAGGGCAGACTATGAAAAATCAGTATCTGAAAGTCGGTGAGAACGAAAACACGCCAACTCGGAAATTTTTAAACGCTTAATTCTCTGTCATCAAACATGGTGTATCGATTTCAACTTGGTGCTTTACAAAGTCTCTAAGCACTTGTCCTTTGGCACCAAAAAGGTTTTTCTTAAACTAACTTCTTCGCCCGCTGCGCAGTTTTAGGTGTTTCCTGAACAATTTTTTTTCCGAGTTGGTGTGTTTTCGAACTTACTGATTCAATTAAAGACAAAAGCCACTTGTCTCTGCTGCCTCTCTAAAAAAGCTTCAGGCTAAACTTGACAGCGAGGCCTCAACGACGCCAACCACCCTGTGGACTCGGTATTGAATGATCGGTCAGTGGTCATGCAATCTTTCAGCCCTCTTACCTTTCACCCGGTTCCACCCCCCGAATCGCGGGTCACCAGCGGACAGCGACAGGGATGGCGGGGGAGGTGGGGGAGGTGGGGGAGGACGAGGACAGTTTCATTTCCATGACGGGACGGGGATGGCATCGTGGCACGCTTCATCTGCTCCGTGATCCGGGGAGATTGCTCTTAACGCGGATAATTGGCGTCTAATCTCTTTCCCTCTTTTTTTGTCTTTTCGAGCCCACTTGTCCGGCTTGGCTTTGAAGTGCGCTCAGAAACAGTAGCCATTCGATTACTGTTGCGACCAGCGACTTCCCCGCCTCCGCTCAAATCGTGTTTTCTCAAGTGACGTACCTTCCCCTGAACCGGAGCCCACAAGAAACTGCACCATCTCACAGGGCCGGATTTACACGGAAAAAAAAAGAATTGCTGANATATTTAAATGAAATTCCTTCAAAAAAAAGAAAGAAAAAAACTTAGCCAACTCAATTTATTCTCACAAACATATTTCATCGCCACACAGTGGATCGAGTCAATGAGACAGGTCGGACATGAATTTTCTGTCTAAAACTCCAAATTTAGATGCTTAATTCGTCACATTTCAAATTTTAAAGGGTGCCTGTAGATCAAAATTTCACGAGGAAAACAATGGAACCACTTTTAAAACCTCAAAGTTCTATATGAATGAAGTTATGAGCTTTTCAAGTTTCCAAATTTTGTCCAAATTCTCCCATTGACTCGTGCCATTGTGCGCCGCGGGAAAACGCGAAGCGTCCTCTGGGGGTTGGGTCGCGTAGCGGGTAGGGGGCATAGCCCCCTGGTATTTTTATATTTGGATTACATTGTGCGATAATGAGGAACCACTATTTCTGGCTCATTTTAGAAACGACATATGTGACATTGGTTTACAAATTTCCTATACAGGAAGTTGCTTTTATGAAAGCGCGAGAAATAGTGGTTCCTTATTGCACAATGTAATCCATTTTTAGTGCGACTTTTCCTCTCACGGAGAAAAAACTTTGGGGTAGGGGACCAAAAGTTCAGGTCATACGGATCCCTGGAGTTTTCGGCTCACACATCCGACAGTCTGAAGTCCAGCTGCCGAAGTTTGGGTCCGGATGTCATGGCAATGATTTGATACGTCAGAGGGAAAGAACAATCGATTATTAGAAAATGAATATGACCACGGACGAAAATCGAGGGCTCCCCCACCTCTTCATTTGGAGGAAGAATTAATGAATAATCATCAAAGAAATTCGTTACGGCCCCGGGAAGAATGCTCATATTGGAGCTCGGAGCTCCGCCAGCGATTGCCCGGCACAGCGACATTTATCAATTCAATCAAGGCAAAGAGCCCCGGTCATCCTCCGACACACAAAGCGTGGACAAATCAAGTCATTCGACAAATTCCTAGCGATCGTGCTTGGGGATGGATAATACACTTACGCGTCGGGCACAAATCATACGGTTACTGATTCGTAAACATGCCGACGCCTTGTTGCCAACTTCCGGATGCAACGATTCCCCGGATGAGTTACAGATCCGAGATAGGACCGAACTTTGTGGAATACTTTAAGGGATAATAGCGCATCTCGGATGGTCAGATCAGAGACCCTCATGAAGATGACATAGTTCCTAATGAATATAATTGTGCTAGGGGCTACGCACCCTTACCGCTCCATAGTCCAACCCCTTGAAGCGCTTCGCTCCTCAGGTGTTGAACGTTACTTTCATGAAGTTGTATCATAGAGAACGATTGTTGACGAGAGCATTCCCTAATATCCTCGCCGTCATCCCCTTTCTTGCTCATTTTCTGTTTGCTCCATATACCACACACAAACCTAAACGATTACAATTCACTGGAAAAAACAACAAAAAAACACATCGGATCTAGAGTCGAGACTCTTGAAAACATTGACAAGAAAAAATACTCTTGATTCAATCAGATTTAAGCTTAAATCAAAAAGAAATCCGCTCAAATTAAGAGGCTTTGTTCTTGATTTAAGCTAGATTCTGATTGAATCAAGAGTACTTTTTCTTGTCGATGTTTTGAAGAGTCTGGACTCTAGATCCAATGTGTTTTTTTTTCCAGTATTGATAATATTTGCAACCTTTGACAGTATAATATTTAGAACTGGTTCGACACCGTAAGAGCCAATTACAGACAAAAGCCACTTGTCGCTACTGCCTCTCCAAAAAAGCTTCAGGCTCAACTTGACAGCGAGGCCTCGACGACGCCAACCACCCCGTGGACTCGGTATTGAATGACCGGTCAGTGGTCATGCAATCTTTCAGCCCTCTTACCTTTCACCCGGCTCCACCCCCCGGGCCGACCGAATCGCGGGTGACAGGGATGGCGGGGGAGGTGGGGGAGGACGAGGACAGTTTCATTTCCATGACGGGACGGGGATGGCATCGTGGCACGCTTCATCTGCTCCGTGATCCGGGGAGATTGCTCTTAACGCGGATAATTGGCGTCTAATCTCTTTCCCTCTTTTTTTGTCTTTTCGAGCCCACTTGTCCGGCTTGGCTTTGAAGTGCGCTCAGAAACAGTAGCCATTCGATTATTGTTGCGACCCGCGACTTCCCCGCCTCCGCTCAAATCATGTTTTCTCGAGCCACGTACCTTCTCCTGAACCGGAGTCTACAAGAAACTGCACCGTCTCGTCCGGTTTATGATGTTCCTAGATCATTGGCGGATCCAGCAAATTGGCAACGTTCACTGTAAAAAAAACAAACACATTGGATCTAGAGTCCAGACTCTTAAAAACATCGACAAGAAAAAATACTCTTGATTCAATCAGATTTAAGCTTAAATCAAGAACCCAGCTTGAAATGTTGTAATTTTTTCAAATGTTGTTCAAATGTTGTTGTCAAGAAAAAAATCTGATTTAGAAAAAAAAATCACAAATGAGGAAAGGCGAAAAATCTCTCATATCCTGAGAGTTAAAGTACAAATAGTAATTTCTAATTTGTTCGTCTTTCGGTGATACAAGAGGCAGCGCCTTTCATTAGTCTAGTTGAGAGAGAAACTAAACACGCAATTTGGCATGGAGCGGCACGGTGCTGAGAGCAATGATGGCGAGAACTTGAGATGGAAAGGAGAAGCCCTATCGGCGCACCGGTCAGCATGAAATACATATCAGCGCCTACAAGACTCCATAAATACTTCACGCATTGCGTCAAACGTAGTGCGGTCAGCAGCGGTTGGCGTGAAACTCATAGTGCCTACAAGACTGCATGAATACTTCACGCATTGCAACATGTGCGTCAAAACAGTGCGGTCACTTGGTCAGCAGCGGTTAGCGCGAAACGCATAGCGCCTACAAGACTGTAGGGATACTTCACGCATTGCGCCAAACAGTGCGGTTGGCGCGGTGGCGGAAATTAAGATCATTAGACCACATTCATGTTAATTCTTACTCATAATTTTTTCGTTCTTTTCTTGTAAATGAAAGGCATCGTCCACACAGAGATAGGTCTACGGAACTTAATGTTCGAGCAAAGTTCCGTGAACTTTTGCTAGTGTTGACAGGGCTTTCACGCCAAACGCGAGTTAACGCGTCTTATGTACCCCTCCCCCTCCGGCACGTTCACCTGATGGTTTCTATGGATGTTTCAAAACGAATGAGATGGGGCGGCAAAATACAGGCAGCCCATAGGCGGCAAGAAGGTAAATCCGGCCCTGCTTATGACAAATTTAAACCCTCAAAATTAGGCTATGAAAAATAAGGAAACATTATTCTTAAGGGAGAAGATAAAATTTGGGCCTGTGCAACACCTTGGCGAAAGAAATAATTTAATCAGGATATCAAGTGGAATTGCTATCATGTTCGGCGTGTTCATTAAATTTGAGAAAAGAAAGGGTTGGAATTCAATGATAATCAGCTACGTGATACTGATGACAACAACAAAAACCCGTGAAAGAGAATAATTAGGTAAAATTAAGTTGAAAACTATAATTCTTCATCGAATCACGCTAATTTGAAAAAGGGTTGCGAGGCAAATTAAATCCAAGTCAGAAATATGATCGGCAATCAATTGAATGTCACACCCTGAGGAAAATCAGAGTAATTTGTTATGATCTTAGATGTTCGCAACGTGGAAAATCCTCGGCGAGGAAAACGTGACTTTGAGGAGGCGGAAATTTCACATGTTCAAAGTGACACATCCAAATATTTCGTCATATATTTTTAATTAACGTGCACCCGCACACACACACACGCACCCTCTGCCGAAGACAGTGGCATCGGCATAATTAATAGAGTTTAATAAGCGGCGCCTAATTAATTCATTAATATACTAGTCAAGTGAGCTGTCAATTACCGCGTCGGCACAAGTGTATAGGTATTGTTGACGCCGTGACAAATTCCCTCCGAGGTTATTAGATTTGGTTCGACGGGAAACTTTGAATCGAAATTGCGCGGCGAAACTACACCAGGCCCTGTCATTTTGCAGACTTGAATATTTCTCCCCCACCCCTCTCCCCCCCCCCTAGTTCGCTTCCTTCAGGAGCCTTGCATCTTCATGCTCTCCCTTTTCTACGCTGTCTCCTTGTTCCTTGCGAGTGACTCGGAAGGGTTGATTCGTCTGCGGTGATAAAGCGTTTATTGTGTTACGGCAAAAATTAAATTAACGCTTTCTTATGACTTCGGCAGGAGCTGCTGGGCTCGATAATTCCCACCTCCGAATCCAATCTTGTGTATAAAGTGTCGGCAGTTTCGGGTGCCCGTGCGGGCTCTTATGCCGATGAAGTGCTGCATGATGAATTGAAACCTGACTGAACCACTAACTTTCTTTCCCGGCATCCTTTCTCCCCCGACGACAGGGGGGGGGGATTTCGATATCACTATGCTCCCGTGCTAAGGAAGAACGCCGTATGAGCCTTCGGAAGTTGCCAAATTTCCGATGACAGATCACGAATTTTTGAGAAAATTTGTTGATAATAATGGAGATGTTGCATGTGTGAGGAATTTGCGATTTGACTATTGATGCTTATGTATAAGTTCGCGAGAAACACGATGGTGCCACTGGTTCTCTCCATGAAATCAACTCCCAAGCTCAAAAACAGCTCTCAAGATGAGGCCAAAATGGAGGGGATATCCCACCCTACCCTGAGAGTCCACCTCTACATCAAGACAAATTCAGATTTTTAGGGGCCACATTGGCACAGAGCCTTCATATTTTAGGCGCCATGGCCGTTTTTTTAGGCGCATTTCGCGCGTTGGCGCCTGTGAGTTTCGAACAATGACTAGCATGAAAAAAAAAAAAAAAACATGTCAAAATGAAAACATACAATATTTATGATTTTCGAATCGGTATATAATGTGAAAAGAAGACCCCGACGGAAGAATTTAATAGTATTGTTACAAATCGTAGCATAATTTTTAAATTTTTGGAGAAACATTGTGTTTCTTCCCGCGTTTCGAAATGTGGTAGGCGCAAATCTGTTAAATGCAACTGACTTTGGAAGGAAAATAATATTAAATTGATGAGGTAGGTAAACATCTGTGAAACTGTGTCGTTCTTATCTGTGCGCAGAGCACGCGCTCTGCCCTACAACAGCGCTACACACTTCCACAGCGACCTAAATAATACTATTTCTAGACTCGCAGTCGTTTCAGATACATCTGTTAGTTTTTGACGAGGCGACAGATAACAGATTCTGCTCATTTTGTTGGTTTTTGTTATACTTCGAGTCTTCTCTCACCAGTCCTCGGTAGTATAGTGGTCAGTATCCCCGCCTGTCACGCGGGAGACCGGGGTTCGATTCCCCGCCGGGGAGGACATTTTTGCTGGATGAATCCGCATCTGAGAATACCACTAACATCATCATGTAGCAGTCGTTCTGGGGGGACAAAAACCACATTGGATCTTGAGTCCAGACTCTTGAAAACATTGACAAGAAAAAATACTCTTGATTCAATCAGATTTTTTCTTGAATCAAAACGAAATCCGCTTAAATGAAGAGGCTTGATTCTTGATTTCAGCTAGATTCTGATAGAATCAAGAGTACTACTTTTTCTTGTCGATGTTTTTAAGAGTCTGGACTCTAAACACAGTGTGTTTTTTTCCAGTGTATCAATGGTAATGCCATGCTTTTCTCTTTAGTCCTTACAGCGGTATCCCCAATTTACACTCCAAGCTCTTTGTCGAGGGAGAGGGAGGGGGCGAACAGGGGGTGAGCAAGAACAGCCCCCGATTCAATGAGCAAGAATTTACGAGGCACTCGCTGAGCGGAAGTCCTCGTCCGATTAGCGCACGGAGACCCTTGCTCAAATACATCGCGCATCAAATCTGATACACGGAAGAGCCCGAAAAATTATAGAGGCATTCAGGAAGTATTAGATTTTTTTAAGGAGCCTTATTAAGTCGGGAAACAGCGCGCGGATTACATTTATCGTCCTGTTCCGAAAACTGAACAACTGTAGCCGGGGCCATAAAAAATAATTAGCTCCCAATATCCAAAGGCCAAGAGTGAATTTACGCGACGCACTAAGATGCGTTACGCGGTGTAATTGCAGTTATAAAAATAAAAATAAGAACAAGGCTGATTGAAATATTGTTATTAGTGGATTAAAAGTGTAGGCTCTGTCACCCTCTTCGATAGGAGCGCTAACTACACCCCTTGTAAAGCGCAAGGGCTGGTCTTCTTAAACATGCGTCTTCAGAAACGGGGTCTTATCTCCTGAAATTTGCATATCTTTTTTCTTGGGCTCAAAGAGAAAAGTATAAAATTTTATTTTTATTAATCTGAACCCTCTTCCACAAATCGCCATCGATGCATGAGCTTTGAGGAATATTCATTCAGCTTTCTCCTTAATATTCCTCGCTTTACACCGGGTCTGAAGTTTAAATCGCTTTTTGCTCCGACACGAGTACATTAAGTGACAAAAAGTATCTACGTTTTTGGAGTAATTCGATGTCTTAACATCATGAAAACAAGGGTAGTTTCTTCGGCAATGTTGACGATGAAGCCGCCTTGCAGAAAGTACCGAAAATTGAATCAGTGAGAACGTAAACACACCAACTCGAAAAAAGGAAAATAATCAAGACACGCACAAAACTGCATACCAGGTGAAGAAGTTAGTCGAAGAAAAATATTTTTGGTGCCTAAAAGCAAGTACTTAAGGACACTTTAAGTGTCTAAGTTGGAATAAATTTGGTAACTTCAATGACCATTATGAAAATTGTCTGTCCTTAGTGAAAAGTGAGTATTTTCGAGTTACCGAGTTGGTGTGTTTTCATTCTCACTGATTCAATTGGACGACCGATTTTCAAGTTGTAAAAGAAGCGTTATTGATTAATATAAAGCTTATACTGTGCGTTTTAAAAGTATCTAGTAGATAGCATGTCTAATCAGAGAGTTCTTCAGAGCACCGAAAAAAGAAAAAAAATAGTGATTTTTACAGAACGTGTTTTGTGAATTTCGCAGTTGTTTTGTTTTGCTGAATTATCTGCGAGGGGGTAGGATTCTTCAATTTTTTTAAGTAGAATTATAAATCTAGTTTGTAAAATGTTCGAAATACCTGTTACAAATTTTTACATGATAAGGGCAGTTATATTTAATAAACTCTTTTGTGATTTTCAAAGTCTTTTCAGTGATATTTGCAAAACGGATATAAAATTTTACAAAATGGTTTAAAAGAAAACGCTGACCTGTAGTTTTGTGAAATTTGCATTTTAAGTAAAGGTATTATTGAAGAACGCTTCTGTATTTTTATCAAAATAAAATTTAAATTTTCACATGACAGTTGAATACACATTTTCAGATATTCAGGGGACCCAAATTTTTCCACAGTTCGTGGCTACTCGATAAAAGATGCTAGTAGCTCAAAATTGAAAGGAATATAAAGTTAAATTTTGAGACATCACATGACAATTATTTTTTCATTTAAATTATGTCACATGCATATTGATTCCTTTATTTTCATCGCCAAGAGTATCCTAAAGTTACTAGAATAGCCAGAGAAGTATGACGAATTTATACAAAAAAAGGTTTGTTTTTACTGATACATCTCAGCCTCCTTCCATTTCCCCATCATTTAGCCGACCAAGTTGACAAAATGGGACGGTATGAGCTGGCAATGAAACTTGCCACGAGGTATCGAAACGAAACGGAGTTCGTGTTTAGGTTACTTTTGAAGGGGTGGTTTTGCGTCTGTATTCTTATTCGCAATGGAAGCGGTGTTATTTTGCAGTCTCTTTTACAGCACACCGGAGACGAATTCGACCTTGCTAAGGCAAAATGCCGTATGAACATTCAAGAGTCGCCAAATTTCCTTCTGTAAAATTTTCATTTTAAAGGAGAGTCGTGAATATTTTCTCTTGAGATTTTTAGATTTGAATCTGATTACGAATAAAATTCTCTATTAGTTTGGAGAACAAATTTCCGCAAATTTTCCGAAAAATTCGTATTTCATCAAAGAAAATTTGACAACGTTTGAAGGCCGATACGGTGTTTTTCCTTAGCTTGGCAGAATTGCCCCGCACGGAGCATAAAACGCAAACGAGTCTATGGGTTCAGGTGCGCTTTTTCTCAAGCTCCGTGGCACCCTCGTCCCTCCCTCAACCTCCTCATCTTGCGACTCCTTTTTCATCATTGAGTCCAACTCACCACTAAACTTACACCGAGCTCCAGATTAAATTAAGTACCATACACTCGCAAAAAATTCATTGCAATACATTATTACAACTTACTAACGAGGGGCCATTTTTGTCAAAAAATGAAAAAGGTGAATCGACCGGAATAAAGGTTCAATGAATCGAGGAAAAGCCTCCTCCCTCAATATAAAATCAACGTAGGCGGATCCCGACACTTCTAACGG
>NW_017547126.1:0-32674 GCF_001854935.1 Bemisia tabaci | reverse complement strand
TTAAGGGGCGGTTTAAGGGGGGAAGTTCGGAGGGCTACCCCCAAAATTGTTCAAAATTTGACAGCATCTGATATACATTTTGAGTCAATTTCGTCATGAATAATTACCAAATCGAAGCGTTTTTCCTTCTCCTTTTCTCCTCCGTTATTCCATTCATTCTTTGTTACTCCCTTTTTCCCCTACTTTTTACGGATGAACGGGGTGCGCCCCCCCCCCCCCCCNTTGAATTCGCCCATGAAAATACAGTAGGTAGAGAAACCACACGCAGAGTGTTCGTTTTGGGAAATTATTGATGACCCCCTGTGGTAGAGGCTAGTTTTATTTTGTCTCAATGATCATATACATTTGACTGAATCTGGTAAAAATGTCTATTTTTGGCATATAAATTGGAAAGGAAGCTAAATGACTGAAATGAAATGTATGAATCTCTTTCGCGGAATTTTTACCCAGAATTTTCTCACGATGTGTCTTACAGAAGAGTTACATCATTTACAATTAGAAAACCATAAAATTGGATATTCTTATTGAGGTTCAGCATAGAAAAAAAAAAAAAAAAAAAAAAAAAAAAACACAGTATAACATGATACCTATTCTCACACTACATTTCTCACACTTGATAACTCTATCTCTTTAAGTGTTCATGTGTTGGCTCAAACGACGATTTTTCAAAAAGTTTAAAAACTCAGTTGTTCATCAATTTCCTCTTACGATGCAAAAAATAAACCCTTTCACAATGACAATGCCTCGGAGGCAAGGAGGAACACCAACTCGACTCATGTAATCCCCAGAAAATTAAAGGTGGCATAATTGAGTAAATATCGCAGGAAAATCATCCGCGGCGTAGAACAATGACATTTTAATCATTTTTCTTCTCTCGGAGCAGTGTAGGGGAAACGAATTCATCACTCATCGTCCTCCCCTTGAGCAAACTCTTTTGAATCGACGCGAAGAAACCGCTGCGAGTGGATTTTAAGCCGCTATAAACATCGGGTTTAAGTATTTTAAAAGTCCTTAGCGTCGCGATACAATAGAGATTGATAGAAAATCACAAATGGAACTCGAGGAATGAATGAAGATGGTGGAGGTAGAGTCGAACGAAACCCGTACCCTTTCGGGACCCTTTCGATGAGATCCTATTATGATCGATGCGATTTCAATAACCCTTCCTTTGCTGCGGTCACGAATCCTGCGGTTGTTGCTGCCCTCTTAGAACCATTATACGATCATTAACGCAACCGATTAAATTGAGTTGTAATAATCCTTTGACTTCTGTCGATCGTAACCTAACAACCTATGTCTACATCAAATCTTTTGGTTGGAGGTATCAAATGCTCATTACTTACCTGAGGCGGCAGTTTACTTCGTACGAATGCGAACAGATATGGGTGGAATTGAATTTTATTCGAAACATATCAATCATAAAAAGAGGTGGAAGGTTTTTTGTTGTTGTGGATGAAGTCGTACTAATGGCTTGCGTCTCAGAATGGCGCGTGAGAATAACTTGTAAAAACGATTAGACTCGGTTTGTTAATTGTGATTTAGAAGTGTTAGTGGGTATAATATTTGTAAGAACTAGCACCTTGTTACATGCTCATTCGATTGATTATTATTTGATTTTATATTTTACTTTAATTTATTTAAGATGTTAACGTTCATCTCAGTCCCCTCCTGCACATGTATGCCTTTTTCTGACAAAGATATTTCAATAACGGTGATGGTTCCTTTTTTCTTGTTCTTCTTCTAGCTCAGATCCCTATTTTAGGAGCTACTCTTTTTCTCACTGAAGAATTTGGTAGATCATCTTTATAAATATTTGTAAAAATATTTTGAAAAAATTGTGTTGGTCATGTCGTCATCTAAATAAAATGAACGATATCGGCACAAGTATAAATTATATTCGATTTAAAAGAAAAACATTTCGACGGTTATCATTTCATAAATACACAGTAATAATGCAAATAGTTCAACAAACAAACACAAGAAAACAGGTGACCAAGGCTTAAAAAAAAAATTAGTTGCTTTGTCAGATAGTTTTTTTTTTTTTTTTTTTTTTTTTTTTTTTTTTGTACGTACATTTATACAAGTTTTGAGTTTGTTGGAGTGTTTTAGCCAACGTGCGTTAAAAATTCAGCATATAAAGCTAACGCACGTTGACTAAAAAACTCCAACATACTGTCGTATGAGTGCGTCTACCGCAATCACTTTGTGTAAGTTTTGAGTTGTATTTGCCTTAAAAACCGCATATGGTGGGAAGTATGACCCTCATCGAGGAATATTATCTTTTTTCGTTAGATTAAATGCATACATTTTCTAAGAGAGCGGCAGTTTACCTATGTGGCATGGTCAATAATTACTCTTATGCCTAAGCAGAAGGATGTAATCAACTGCAAGCAAAATTATTTAAAGTTAGACTTAATGAATTCTAGACGTTCAAAAACGAAATTGGCAAAGGATTATGCTTGAAAAACCCACATTGAAGTCGAGTTTAGAGCCCTTATTCTAACTCGTTCATTTAATCCGGGATCTAAGCTTCCCATCCGACTTGCGGAAGCCTCGCGTATTATTGAAAAATCCGTTGTCGACTCATCAAGTGACTTCCCGGGGGAGATACTCCTTCACCTTTTTATTCGGTTTTCTGGAACGCGTCAAGACTGAACCCTCGCCACCCTCGGTTAAGCCCTTGTTTAAACTTTTTGATTTCCTTTTCATTTTAACTTTCTCGCTTGTTAAGCCTCATTCAATTTAAATTTTAATCCTCGTGCAATCATAATTACAAACATAAGACAGGTGTTACCCACTGGGTTTGGAGATTTTGGGATTGCGAGGAAGCCTGGGCCGTTGTTTTGTGTACAAGTTAAATAGTCAAATGAATTTTCGTTCTACCTCGCGTCTCAAAAGATGATATCCGAGAGAATCAGGAACCGTCTTTGCTTAAACATGACTTAAGTATCAAAGAATAATTATGAATATTCTTATTTGGCAGAGATGCTTCCGTGTTTACGTTGAATGGGCTCCATTAATGAAAATTAAATTTTGTAAGACAAAGCGGTACCAAATGAAGTCTTCTTTTGACTTCATTTTTAAAAACAATGATATGGGGTAAGCATTCAAATTTGCTGAAACGAGTATTAAAAAACTGAGTGATTTTTCTTGCTATCTTTTCATATAATTTTTTTATTTATTTATTCCATTTCAAAATCGATTTAATAATCTCGATTCAAATGTGCGAACACCTTCATCAGATAATTTACTTATGAAAACGTTTTCTAGAGAGAAATTATGAATATAATCCAAAATAAATTAAAAAATACAGTATTAACCATAGTTCATTAAAAATTTTTACTAATATGTTTCAGTGTAGCTAAATTTTGTAAAATTGTGAAGTTACAAACGTAAAAGTTTGAAAGCAAAAATGTGAGTGCTATTATTTCGCTTAAATTAAATCCTCTTTGGGGGAAAAAGTATCTTGAATGTTGAGTTCAGACTCTTTAACAATTTGAAAAAAAAATTACTTGATTCAGTCGGATTTTTGCTTGAATTAAAAGGAAGTTCACTGAAATTAAGGAGCTCGGCTCTCGATTCAAGCAAAAATCCAATTGAATTAAGAGTATTTTTTCTTGTCAAATTTTTTTTAGAGCCTGGACTCCAAATCCAAGATACTTTTTCCGGTGCTTCCAAAGCTAAAATACCCTATCTTCAGTAACATCGCGCCTCGCTGCGTTGTAAGTATAAGATTTTGAAACTTCGAACTTCAATTATTATTGAGCGAACGATTTGAGTTTGAACCCTACGCGCTCTATTTCTGACGAATGGGACTCTCCGATCGCAAATCATAAATCCACATAACGAATGATTCGCACACCGCAAGTTTTTAAGCGCTCAGCCGATAGGCGGCGCTTTTTGATTTCGATTTGCCACTAGAGCTCTAGGGCGCTCAAGCGATCAAATGGCGCACCAACTCATCGATGCACGAAACGCCATTTTTACTTTTTTTTTTTTTTTGATTACCTCATTATGCCTCTGTGAATACGATTAAATGCAAATTAGCGTAAGAAATAAATAACAGTCCTAAAACTCTCTTTGCTATGCGGTTTATAGTTATCCTATAATTACTTCTGAAAGTTCAAGATTCGCGTTCTGTTTTCCGAAAACTTTTCCACCGGTGATAACCTTATTCGGAGACCTTAGTAGAATTCGCCTACATCTAGGTTATGTGTCTTTGACCTAGGTACTGGAGAGTATTGCCATCCTTTTGCCCTTCTCTNTATAATGAATTCTAGACGTTCAAAAACGAAATTGGCATGGGATTATGCTTGAAAAACCCACATCGAAGTCGAGTTTAGAGCCTTTATTCTAACTCGTTCATTTAATCCGGGATCTAAGCTTCCCATCCGACTTGCGGAAGCCTCGCGTATTATTGAAAAATCCGTTGTCGACTCATCAAGTGACTTCCCGAGGGAGATGTTCCTTCACCTTTTTATTCGGTTTTCTGGAACGCGTCAAGACTGAACCCTCGCCACCCTCGGTTAAGCCCTTGTTTAAACTTTTTGATTTCCTTTTCATTTTAACTTTCTCGCTTGTTAAGCCTCATTCAATTTAAATTTTAATCCTCGTGCAATCATAATTACAAACATAAGACAGGTGTTACCCGCTGGGTTTGGAGATTTTGGGATTGCGAGGAAGCCTGGGCCGTTGTTTTGTGTACAAGTTAAATAGTCAAATGAATTTTCGTTCTACCTCGCGTCTCAAAAGATGATATCCAAGAGAATCAGCGACCGTCTTTGCTTAAACATGTCTTAAATATCAAAGAATAATTATGAGTATTCTTATTTGGCAGAGATGCTTCCGTTTTTACGTTGAATGGGATCCATTAATGAAAATTAAATTTTGTAACACAAAGCGGTACCAAATGAAGTCTTCTTTTGACTTCATTTTTGAAAACAATGATATGGAGTAAGCATTCAAGTTTGCTGAAACGTGTATTAAAAAACTGAGTGATTTTTCTTACTATCTTTTCATTTAAATTTTTATTTATTTCATTTCATTTCAAAATCAATTTAATAATCTCCATTTAAATGTGGGAACACCTTCATCAGATAATTTACTTATGAAAACGTTTTCTAGAGAGAAATTATGAATATAATCCAAAATAAATTAAAAAATACAGCATTAACCATAGTTCACTAATAATTTTAACTAATATGTTTAAATAGCTAAATTTTGTAATATGGCGAGGTTATAAACGTAAAAGTCTGAAAGCAAAAATGTGAACATTATTATTTCGCTTAAATCAAATACTCTTTGGGAAAAAAGTCTCTTGAATGTTGAGTTCAGACACTTTGAAAAAACAATTACTTGATTTACTCGGATTTTTGCTTGAGTTAAAAGGAAATTCACTGAAATTAAGGGGCTTGGCTCTCAAATCAAGCAAAAATCCGATTGAATTAGGAGTATTTTTTCTTGTCAATTTTTATTTAGAGCCTGGACTCCGAATCCAAGAGACTTTTTCCAGTGCTTCCAAAGCTAACATGCCCTATCTTTAATAACGCCGCGCCTCGCTGCGTTGTAAGTATAAGGTTTTGAAATTTCGAACTTCAATTATTATTGAGCGAACGATTTGAGTTTGAACCCTACGCGCTCTATTACTGACGATTGGGACTCTCAGATCGCGGATCATAAATCCACATAACGAATGATTCGCACACGGAGAAAAAAACTTCGTGTGTGGGACCCGAAGTTTAGGTCATATGGATCTCTGAAGTTTTCGAATTGAGCATCTGAACACTTTCGGTCCAGCTGCTGAGGTTTGGATCACACATCTGAAACTTCAGTTCTTACATCTGAAGTACTTTCGTTTTCACATCCGAACAACTTCGGTTCTCACATCCGAAAAACTTCGGTTCTCATATTTGAAGTACTTCAGATGTAAGAAATGGAGTTTCAGATGTGTGATCCGAACCTCGACAGTTAGACCTAAAGTGCTCGGATGCTCAATCCGAAAACTTCGGAGATCCATATGACCTAAACTTCGGGTCCCACGCATGAGGTTTTTTTCTCCGTGCACACCGCAAGTTATCGCAATTTTTTACAACTTCTTAATTATATTCAAGCGTGGCAGGTCTGCGGGCGTAGTTACGCTCGAGGCAAGGCAATGCCCTTTTATTTTAGAGGAGCCTACTCATGCGTGGCTAATGTTGTCATATTGGAATTGAATTCCGGGGACCGCGGCCGGTTGCATCGCGCCACCCCGTACAATCGGGGAGCTGACACTGTGCTCTCAGCGCTCTGTTATCAATCACTTATTAACTTCCTGTCATTAACATACTTTTGTTTTCACCGCGCCACCCACCGTCGACGAAACCCCCACCCACAACGCACCGTGACCGTGTCCCACCGATGACCTTCGATGAAGGGGGATATTAAATTAGTGTGGCTCTGAAATCAAACTCGGGACAATACCGTGGCGGATTTGGCAGGGTTTCATGTGCTGCCGTGCTGAGGAAGAAAGCCGTATGAACATTCGAGAGTTGCCAAATTTCCCTCGATAAAGCATGTATTTTTGACAAAATTCATGCATATTTTTCCTTGAAAGTTTCAGATATTTTAGATTAAATTGCGTACAAAATTGTATGAAAATGGTGGGAAAAAATATTCACAATTTTTCCAGTAAATTCGATAATTATCGAAGGAAACTTGGCAACGTTTGGAGGCTCATACGGCGTTCCTCCTTAGCGCGGCAGTGTGGTGGTGCGGCATTTGCCTCGTGGAATGGACTGCTCTAGTTTCACGTCACAATAGATCGTGAATGTACCCGGCGAATATACTTTGATCGGTCCCAAAATGGGGAGGGGGGTGGGTTATAGAAACCGAGGGATCCAGGGGGCGTAGGGGGCATGCGCCTTAAAAAAAGGATGAAGAAGAAGGGTAGAAAGGAAGAAGGAAGGAATGGAGGAAAAAAGAGAGGAAAATGCTTATATTCGGTAATTATTTAAGATGATATTGATTCAAACTGCAAATTAGATGCTTTAAAATTTCGAAAGAGAATTTGCAGGTGTCTGTCTGATGAATTTTGTGTTTAGGTGGATACTACTGAGTGACCTGAACACGGGAATACTCTTGGTTCATGAATTGAACAATTATTGGAGAGGATATGACAAAATGATCTAATCTGCTAAAATATGTGTCTAAACGGGAAATGTCGCCAGGTGACGTCACTAGACGGTGCATTTCCTCACTTTTAAATCTACTTTTATACTATTCCCATATCAGAAAAAAATTATAAAAAATGCTGTGAAATCAGCTCTTTAAGCGCTTTCAGATGAAGCAATAAAAAATGTGCATGCAAATTCAGCCCAGGAAAGGGCAATAAGGGGCTCAAGGAACAAGGGCGCTCCAAATTACTGAGGACCTGTGGGAGGACAAGGAACTAATGGCGGTTTGGCGTCGCGGAGCGCTAGAGACCGCTGTTAAAGCGGCTACTATCTATGTCTGTAACAATACAATAGTTTGTCGTTACACTCTGTGTAATTCAGATTTTCCTAAGAAATGTTCATTCAGTCGGAAAACAAGAAACTTAGGGCAAAACCGCAAAAAGCGCCAATTTTGGTGTCTTTTTATCAGTTTGCTGCTTGTTGCGCGTTTAATTTTGCCGTGAGTAGAAAGAATTTGACTCAGCTTGTAGAAAGTTTAACGAGTTTTAACTGTGGGAATAACCAATTTTGTCGTCCGATCAACTCCTGGCAAGTCACTGGCCATAATCCGCCAAAAAGGCCGATTTTAAGCCATTTTTGCCAAATTTGGCAACATCTCGGTGACAATTTTTTTATGAAATGGTCAAATTCGGATTCAGCGCCAAAAATTACATAAGATACTATGGAATTAATGCTACCCGGTGTTTTTGAAGGCTAAACTTTCTATCTGCCCGGACTCAAAAAGCGTCGTCGCTCCATAAAGCTGTTTACAAAAATGAAGATATCTCGCGAGCAAAAAGTTTCCCTGCAAGCTATAATATATCGATGGATGCGGCATTAAACGAACTATCGATTAAGCAACTTTTCATTCAAATTTGAAGATAACTTTTTTGGGTATTTGCGGATTTGTAAAATTTGTCGAATTTAAAAATCGAAAAATTGGCAACAATGCATGTTAAAATTAATGCGACATCAAAAACATGGTCATTTCCTAAAGGTGCGCAATTTTTAGAGAATTTTCGTTAAAACCGCAACTTCAAAGCTCAATTTTAATGCCACTTACGGAATTTGCCCGTTTTCAACTTGGCAACGCTGTAGCTCGCGGGAAAAATTTCGGGTGAACTTGCCAATGCCGAAAAAAGGCGTGTCTTGTGATAGGGAATAACATATCCAACTCCGGGCAAAATCCAAGCGTAGGGCAAAATCGCCGATTTTGAATAACCTTCTTTTCCTGAGTGATTTAAAATAGATAAAAGAAAATTTGACTTAAAACGCATAATATCCGAAATCTTAGCTCAGATTCGGATTCCTCGTGAAAAATCGATGCAATTTCGAAGGAAATACATTAACGTAGGCGTGTAGATTCTAACATATCAGTCCGACGTGGCAACATGGGTGATTCGGAGTGGGTCGGCTGATGAGTAAGAAGAAGTTTGTTTTCTCGGAAACGGACGAACCAAATGCTTGACGCCGGCGTCTGGCGGCGTAGCTCAAACGTTTGAATTCTGTGCCTACTTCCGCATACCGGCCGGCTTTGATAGAATCTTTACGCCTACGATTACCCTCTTTTCTTTATGCTATGGTAACATATTGTACATGAAATAGCATCGATTTTTCACGAGGAAACCGAATCTGAGCTTAGATTTTGGGTATGATGCGTTTCAAGTTGAATTTTCTTAATTTGAAAATTAAAGACGGCGGACGTAGCCTAAAGTGATACATCGGCTCCCATTCCATCGAATAAATTCGAATTTTTAGTCTAATTTCGAAAATTCGAAAAATCATGGTGGCGGGCGTGGCCTAAAACGCTATCTCGGTTCCTGCTCGTCGGATTTTTGTAAAACTTGGTGCCAAAGGGAGGAAGGAGGAGAGAAATTTTCAAACACTGCAATCGATATGTCGCAGGCAAATAGTAAAATTAGGCATTTTGTTAAATGCCCAGGCAAATAATCAAATACTAGGGGGCTATGCCTCCTGACCGCTACGCGGTCCAACCCCCTGAAGGCGCTAGGTTTATTATTTGCAGTAACGCATTCTGTAGTTCAATGAGCCCACTTAACCGAGTAGCATCAACCAAAAACAAGATAGGTGAAGCGCAAGCGCACTCTTTGGTGCAATGAGTCAACTTGATGGAGCAGTTTACCATCAATTTTGTCTCGGTGAACAGATTTGTAATGGCTAGTAGCAACTAATTGAAAATGATTGATTTCCCTAAAGACGTTGTGGACAATACAATGCCGTTGGTTATTCTATCAATACTTTCATGTATACGGCACCAACTTTTAATTAACAAAACCAAGATGGTTATCCGCGCACAGTCATTTTTTTCCGTGATACATCCCTATACAGTAGAGGATCCTCAGAATTTCAGTATTCACTTTCAGAGATTGGCGAGGTTTTTCTAAAAAAATGGGAGGGATCCGCAATAATTTTGGTCGAAAAAAGTTTTATCCTTATCATTTAGTTCATAAGCACCGGAACTCCCCATATCATTCCAAAACTGGAGACCATTAACTTAATCAGATTCAGGGAAATCAATGTTACCCTTTCCTCGGGTCGGAAAGTGTGCCCGCAGCCTGGCGACTACTTGATTAAATTTTTGCATCCCTTTTTTCATCTTGGAGCAACATTTTAAAGGGTGCGGCCGGCGGCACCACCCGGGTTGCTTGAGAGGTGTGCGTTTGCGGCCACTACGGCACCCCTCTTATTCGCGCCCCATCGGATAACATATTCTGACCACGCGGAGACTAATATTAAAAAGTATATGTGAAAGTATGTGGTCAGCGGGTAAGGTGTGCAAACTTGAGTAATTAATTCTTCCTCCCGTCTGCGGCGGACTCCAGATAATCCCGGGACGGTTTTAATAATTTAACCCCTTCGGTATGGACCTAAGATAAAAAACACAGATGCAGGATATCAAGCGTTTCGCTGAATTTCTTAATTAAATTTTATGTTCGATTTTTTCATCGCCCCGGAGCCTTAATGTGCGTTTTTTACGTCGGACCCGCCCGGAGAATTCATGAATTTACTTTTTGCTCTGCCATCCTCCCTGGTGATCGGCCGTACTAAAGGAAAACGCCGTATGAGCCTTCAGGCGGTGCCAAATTTCATCTAATGGAATGCGACTTTTTTGGGAAAATTATGAATATTTGGACTGAGTTAAACAGAGAGGAACCAAGCCACATCGGGATCGAACCGAGAAAAAGAGATTTAAAGTTTGGCTCCTGCATAAGACTCAATGTAAAAGATAAACTGCAAGTTCTTTTTCTGCAAAATTTGCTCCAACAAAAAATTTAAATTTTTGGCAATAGATAGTAGAGCAGTGGTTGAGTTCAAAACCACCCTTAACTCAATTTTTTTCAAAATGTGGGTTGGCTCCTTTCTGCTTAACTCAGTCCATTTTTCTCCCGAATTTTCTGGCCATTTTCCTGAGAATCAAATCTAAAATATCTGAAATTCTTGAGGAAAAATAAGGATAAAACATCAAAAATACACTTTTTATCTGGGGAAATGTGGCAACTTTCAAACGATCATACGGCGTTTTTCCTTAGCATGGCAGTAATTATGTTTGAGCGCGAGGAAGGAGGCGGCCTTAAACATCTCCTTTTATTGAGACTGTCAGGCGCGGACTTGCAATTTCGAATTTGCAGGGATCATTCGTCCGCCTACAAACGTCGCGGCGCAGGGTTTAATTAAGTCCTGGAATTGGAGGGATCCCTTCAATATCTGGGTAAAAATTTTAAGCAGCAGTTGTAAATGTGAGGGTTTTCCGGACTCCGGCGCAGAACGACATCACGGATGCGTTGAGGGACATTCCTGAGTTCAGGGCCCACTGTAATATATTAACTTGCGTGCGTCGGTATGATGAGATCCGGAGGGTATCATCACATTCGCTCACAGTTTTTTCAAGAATGGCACGTAAATGCTGATGAAAGAGTTTCGTGAGACTGTGCCTCCCATAATGTCATTGTGTCTCTTGAATTTGGATTCCATTTCGCGGAAAAGAACCGCACAAGCATTCCAATGTCGCTAAGATTTTGTAACTTTGTTTACCCCGCAAACATAAACTGATCATCTAAACAATGTTTATCCTTACTCCCTATCAACTGTAAATTCAAAAAAAAATAACCTTTGTAAATTTAAATTTTTGCGTGATTTTTGTGATTTTTGTAATTTTATTGCAAAGTATGTAAGTTGCACCTAGCAACATTGGGATGCTCTTGGGCTCCTTTTTGCAAAATCCATTGAATCTACAAAAAAGACAATTCACAACTTTCACTTTCACTTGCCGTACAATTTGCAAAGGTGGTAGAAAATCGTGTTAATATTGCTATCAGAAAAAGTAATCGAAAATTGAAAAAACGTCACAGTGGATTCATCACAATAAAAAATTAAAATTAAAAAATGAAAAATTTAAAACCGGCCTTTTTTCGTTTCAAAAACAAACTCGCACGGCGCGTTTGCTTCAATGAGACATTTTCCATGCAGATCCGTTCTGATTATGAAGCTGCATGTATACTGGAACAAAGCGAGTCAATTGCAGAAGTTATTGTCAGAGGTGGATGGGGGGCTGTTCTGGTCGTGAGAGCTGTAGCTGAATGCAGAATAATTAGCGAGTATTGGTCCGCGGGTGGACAGCAGAATTGGCCAGCAAGTGTCGATAGGTTGAAAGGATGAGTGACACAACCATTATTTACATGAATAGGAGTCATACTCGGGACGTCAGCGATGCGTCGGGCGCCTCGCCGGCTATGCAGCCCGCGACGCAACGTGTCAATAATATATCATAGCCAGGCGACGAGGTCTTTTGTCTATCGACCCACTCTCTATATCCGTCGACGAATCAATCATAGCCCCTGATTTTATCTCTCGCCACCCCCTCCCCCGTCAGCCTCGCGGGGCGCGCAGCTATCGTCATTATCAATTTGTTTCGGTTCGGCGGGGGAAAGTAGTTTAAAAAAAGGCTTGTTTTACATTTTGTACTTTTTGCGGCGTGTCTATGCATTTCCGAGTGCAGCGCTGCCCACTCCACTTTAGGCTGTGTGCACGCGGACGCAGCACAGTGGGTCGAGTCAATGGCAGAGGTCGGACAACATTTGAAAACTTTAAAAGCTTTTAACTCCGTTTATATACAAAACTTTGAGGTTCTAAAAGTGGTGCCATTGATTTCCTCGTTAAATTGTATTCCAGTAACGCCCCTTGAACTTTAAAATGTGACGAAATAAACATCAAAATTAGCATTTTTTGTCAAAAATTACATGTCCGACCTCTCTAATTGACTCGATCCACTGTGCCGACTCGCGGGTGAAGGGTTAACCCCAGCCCGCGTGTGCGAGCATCGGTAAATCGGGCCTACAAATTGCACGCGGCCCATCCCCAGGGATATCTGGATTTGGATTTCCGACCTATGCTAGCCTTGATGAAATGCCACGGATTAACATTTTGTTGCATTAATGGGCGATTGTCAATCAAGCTCGCCCGCGCTCGGATTAGCTCCAGACTCCGACCATCGTGTCGGCTCCCCTGTACCTCGGCGAAAAAAAATAATAATCAAACAAGCAGACGAACAAAAAAACATGATTTGATAATTAACCTCAACAAGTTTGCTTGTTTATTTGCTTTTCTGCTCCTCTTCGGTTGAAAATAACCTGTCTCTATGCATGCACAGAGATTTCGATTCTAATCGGCCGATTCAAACATGCAGATAACGACGGTAACTAAAACGGTAAAACTTCCGAACCTTGTATCTCGATTGCGGTGTTTTAAAATATCCGCTACTGTTTTATTTTTATAGAAGAGAAAAAATCCAAATTAATCCTCGACGTTTTCCCAGAATTGTCCTCGTATCGAAGAAAAAAATCATATTGCCGTTGAGTAGTTCTCCATGTAAAAAGCAAAGTACTCTTATGAAAGGAAGTCTATACAACATCGTAAACCGAGGTACGTGGTTTGGGATTTTCACAGTTGCGTTCTTGACACTTCCGATTTTTAAAGTTTTTAATCTCTTTCATCTGTTCTCTTCAAATCAAGCAACCTCAAAAACACTTTTACATTTTTATTTAGTTAAAGAAACTTTCAGTGAAATACGCAAACATATATTTTGAAAAGGCTATTGATCTTTCTCAATTACAGATTTATTAAGTATCGGGTGATAATAATTAGACCACATTTTGCCAGCAGGAACCACAATTTCTGGCTCATTCTTAAAAACGCCTATCTGCACGGGGAAACCAATGACACGTATGCCGTTTCTAAAAAGAACCAGAAATTCTAGACTCTGATTACAAATTGTAGTTCTATTATCCATGGCTCATTCTGTGACATTATGCGTTTCAACTCAGAATCCTAAAAAATTCACCCTTTTCGCCTTCTCCATAAGCAATGCTGAGATACTGCACAGAAATGATTTTACTCCTATTCTGAGAAAATATTACACGTTAATAATGATTATTAAAAAAAAAAAAAAAAAAAAAAAAAAAAAAAAAAAAAAAAAAACACTTTGCGTTTAAATTGTTTGAACTTTGCTATAAGTTTTTAGTTTTGTGTAATTTTCAAGATGCATATCGACGGTGTAAGTCTGCAATCACATAACTCGGTTTGCGACGTCGCAGACTTCCTGTCATACTTTATTTTTTAAACGGAAAACTACCCAACGGCAATTCTTTAAAGCTGCCGTTATTTTTCTCCTCAGTGCGAGGAAAATTCTGCATAAACTTCAAGGAATGATGTCAATTTGTTCTCCTTTAAAATAAATATCATAGAAGCGGAGATTTTCAGACACCGCAAACGAGTTATGTGATTGCCGACTTACACCGTCGATATGCATATTTTGTAGCTTGTAAAATGGCATTAATGTTAAGAATTGAACAGATCAGTGAGATTGTGTATTCGAAATATGAAATGATTTTTAAAAAAAATCTATAACTGTTATGATTGAGATGTCTTTTCTGTTAGCCATGAAAAGGAAATGAAGTTGCATCACTTAATCGGGCGCTCATATCACTCAAGCGCATTGCCCTTGAGGGTGAAAGTTGAAAAGGGAGAGAAAAAAAAGTCGTTCAATTTACATCCTGTTCTGACCACAGGAAACCCCCTTCTAAACCTTTTTCTCTCGTCCAATCGCGCAAAATGAGGTCGAAAAATGAAGATGGTAGGATAAGTCTGATTCCAAAACCGGATATTAAAAACTCAGCAAAAAAGTTGAAAAGTGAACGGCTGAAAAATGTCAAACGCATGGTCACTTTTCCTGTAAACGTTGTCACGCAGATTTTATATCGGACGACTTAATTTTCTTTCAAGTTTTGAGAGTAAATAGTTATCTTTCCGGACTTTGAAGGGAGGGGAGCGATTTTACTGACGGCAAAGTTTTAAACTGCCACTCACTTACTGTTGAGTATTTTTCTCGTGTATATTTTAACTGGTATAGAAAATAGAACCCACTTCATTTGCATGGGAAAATTCAGATCAAATTTTGTAGAGTGTCTACTTCATTCAATTTTCAAGGCAAATCAATGAACATCATCAGTCTAAACTGTTTGAGGGATGATTTCTGTGGTCTAAAAATATCCTGGTTTTTGAGAGTTAATTGATAGGGCTGCTTCGTCTTTTGAACAAAATCTGATTTGGATCGCCTTTTTTTTGTAAAACCTATCATTTGATTGACACTTTATAATGTTTGTTTTTGCTTGCATCATGTGACGTCTATTTCTAAATAAATAATTCTGTAATGTCTTCTGTAAATTCTAAATTAGTTCTAATCTGTATCATTATTTTCCCCAGTTCCCTGGAGCGGAGGCGTCTCCACTGAGAGGAAACGGCGGAGATGAAGGCGATGCCAAGGAAATCGAAGACGCTGAATCCAAAGGCTCAGCGATAACCGAAAGCGACCCTAGCAACGACACGGTCATCAACGTCTCCGACGGTGACCAAAGTTCACTCGAGGACATCGAGGACGAAGAGATAGAGACGCCCCTCGTGGCCGCGATCCGAAGCGAGTGCAGCGGCCTCCAAAACAAACGAACCCGGAAGATGTGCGAGGCTCTCTTGAAAGCGTCCATGGAGGAACACCCGCTCCATCTGGCGGCAAACCGAGACACCATGCAGAACGAGATCGACTACGAGAGAAGCGAAGAAGACGACAAGAGTGGTATCGCCAGGAGGCGGAGACGATCGGAAGGGGCAACTGGCCTAGCGAAGAGCGTCTGCTCCTGGTTGAAAAATTTGAACCCGGTGAAGAAAATCAAGAACCGGGGCAGGGACAGGGTTCCCGGAGAAGAGTCGAGTGTGGCCAGGCTTGGCGTCGATACAGAGAGGAGCCTGGAATCAGGAGGTGCCAACTCGGAGTCGAAGGTCGCGGAAAACGATGACAGATCCCTCGCTCTTCCGCTGTTGGTGACACAGATCAGGAGGGCAGCTACCGGGCGTCCAAGATTCTATGGTCGAGACCATGACGAGAATGAACATGAAACAGGTGAAGAGGCACGCGCTGATGTACCGGATGACAGTAAAATAGATCCCAAGGGCGGCAAAGCAAACCCTGAGGATGTTAAAGAAGATCATGGGGTTAAGAACGCACATCCTACGGTTAAGGACGCGTATCCTGAGGCTAGGGACGCACACCCTCGGGTGAAGGAAGAAGGGAGCGATAAAGATGAGGTTGACGAAGAAGATGACGCCGAGAAATCTGAGAAAGACCTGAAGGAGACGGATAAGGTGAAGGAGGATGACGATTATGGCGAAGATGACGAGAAAGAAGATAAATCGCCTGTGAAAGGAAGGGCTGAGACTGATGATAGGAAGGAATCTGGTGAGGATGGTGATAGCTTGTCCGAGGAGAAAAGGGTGAAAAGGCAGGATACCGAGGAAATCAAGGAGATTTTCAGTTGGCTAAGGCCGGGAGCTAGGTGCTACTATTTGAAATGCACGGGAGCATACCCACATAAGAAAGATTTGGATAAGGAAGATAAGTATGAGAAGAAGGACAAGCATCCTCGGCAGAAATCTGCCTTCTAGATTTTTGACAGGTGATGTTCGAGGGAGGTGAACTACGTATGTTATGGACTGACAGTTTGTCGATTATCACAATTTTGTTGGACCGTTGTTGTTTGTGCGAATCGGTTCGCTTCTCTGTGGTGTATGCTACAAGTGCAATTCAAAAATGAAAAAAATGAAGAAGAAGAAATAATAGAGACAGAGATAAAAAAAACCACGATTGACTTTATAATATTTGGAAATTAAAATACTTGTTTTACAGTCTCATATTTCCTTTTACGAGTATCAAGATATCAATTTTTAAAAGAGGTGGTAATATTGTAAAAATGTTCGTATGTGAATCATAGTCATTCTATAGACTCGTTAAACAGTCTCAGCCTGTCAGCGATTAAGAATTGATTCCGAAAACTGCACAAATAAAATTAAATAAAAATACAATTTAGAACTTGAAGTATCGTTACGTTTTGGGAATGCAATAAGGACAGTCATGGTGAAAACCAAAAAAAAAAAATTCGTTGCATTGATGAAAAAATAGACGAAGAGAGAGAAAAATGTTGTTTAACTTTGTTTTATTTCTTTGTTGTTTTTACTTGATTACAGTTTATTCGATATATTTTTTTTTCTTTTTATATTGTCTTTCTTCCGACAAAATTTACTCAGTTGAAAAGAAATGCATGTAAATTGCAGTCGAATTTGTTCCACTGATTATGACCGCAAACTCAACGAGCTTTCGGACGAGAAATATTGTCGCTATCACACCGCGGCATCGCGGCGATCTTCCAAAATTCCCCATCCGCCAATATGATTTTTTGTGCAGGAGCTCGCCTGCCCAGAGAGATATTCCTCCACACTCACATTCATTCGACACCTGGACCATTAGAGGAGGGCATTCAGCATTAAAAGAGTGATAATAGACCCATTGTAAGTTAGTTCAAAGTTGTTGACAGACAAAGTTCTCGAAATTGCAAAATAAATATTTATAATAAGGTAAGTTCCCTTTGGCAACACAATGACAGGACACATAATTGACCAGCGCCACCCTCGTCGTGGTGAATAGGTCACTCAGGAGTCCCGCGCGCGGAAACGGACGCTGAGGACGGGCATCATTTATAAAAACGCTAATGATTGCTCCAGATTAATGATAACTTCCCTATAAACGCTGTTAAATCGATTAAGATAGAGGATAAATAAAGAATGCCCGAGCGAAATAAACACGCGATTAAAATATCCAATACAAACAATATTGGAGAGCGCATTATTCGGGTGGGGCGACGAAGTGGGTTGCATCATTTATCAAGGCAGGGGCAGAATGGGTCAAGCCGATTTCGGGGGACTCCGCGAGGCGATCGCGATTGTTCGAACGTGTCACCGCTTTTATCGGCCGACAATAGCCACGAGCGGACGAGCAGGAAATTGCCGCCGAGAGTAATGACTTTTTCCGAGGGAAAATTGGGCCGGCGTATTCCAGGATTTGGGTAAAAAGCTTCCACGATTGTAACCGGCCGCTCGTTTGGGACATTGGTGAGAATTTCGGGCGCACGTGTCTGTCATCATCATCATTATCGAGTATCCTGATTGGGCGAGGTCGATTGGAGTCCATCTTAGACTCGAAGTGGACTAGAATGGGTTGGTAAATAACAACCGTAGACCCATGAAAGATGAGATCGTCACCGCCGATCTAATTCGTATTTGTATCAGTTAATATTAAGAAATTTACTTGGACCTAATACTAGAAATCTGCCTCTTGGGTCCGGAGTACAGACTCTTAAAAAATTTGGCAAAGAAAAAATACTATTGATTCAATCGGATTTTTTCTTGAGGCAAAAAGAAATCCGCTTAAATTAAGAGGCCTGGTTCTCCATTCAAGCAAAGATACGATTGAAGCAACAGTAGTTTTTCGTGACAACTTTTCCAAGAGCCTGAACTTTTGACCTAAGATACTTTTTTTTCTATTGAAGACAATAGTCAATGCAATGAACATACATTTTAAACGTAGAACATTATCTCAAAACATACCCGATACTTTTGTATGCAATTTACATTTGAAACAATGGTGCCCCACCGCCACTTAAGCTGAGAGTATTTATATACTATAACTCATAATCAAAAGGCGAATCGGGAGAATCATAAATCGTGGGCTTTGCGGGTTGCCTGGTCATCCGAGATGGGGCGCATTTGCGGTGGGCACGCTTCGCGGGTATGCAAAACAGTAAGATCTATACTCTGTATGACTGGGTGAGCTTCGACCGAAGTTATGGCTCAGCCAGTGAGGTCTTAAAAGCTCCCATGTATCATTGTCACCAACTCACCAAAGTGTGAATTCGGCCGCCAAGTAATTGCTCCATCCGAATATATGTGGCAGGCGAATAGTCAAATCAGGCATTTTGTCAGATGCCTCGGCAAATAAATCAAATGTTCACACTTAGATTGAAATTCTGATTATTTTTCTAATTTTAGACAAAACGGTCCATTGCTACCGCAAGAAAGAATTCTCTGTAAAGTGTGCATCGCGTGGAAAGATGTTTTACGCAATTTTTAGTTCCAAAAGAAACATTATCTTGAAATTTGCAGCATGCCGTAAAACACAGAATTTTTAAAATTTTAACGTTCAAATATATGAGCGTTTGGAGAGAAAAGAACGAGGAGAGGTTGTGGATTTGATTATCAATTCCCTCCGAATTATTGAAAATGCATAGAAGCTCTTTGTAATGTATTGACAGAATGTCGGAAACTGTAAAGACTATCTGCCTAGGCATTTTATGCAATGCCTACTTTGACAAATTGCCTGCGAAGTATACAACCCTAATTTTCTGCATGAGAATTTATTTTGAAAATGTTCGATAATTTCGTTGTGTTGTGAAAAAGCTTTTGATGAGCTACCACATAACGCGTTGCTGCATTCCTCAATCTATATTTTGGTCCATGTTGTCCAAAATGATGTTACTTCATTGAACAACATAAACCCATTTACACTGGAGATCGCCCTCTCCGTACGTATACCAATAACCACAACTTTTCCGGTCACCATGCACACTATCCGTGATGCTACCAGAAATCAGGTGCAAGGGTGAATCTACCGACCACAACCCTTAATCCACCCCAACCTCGACGATATTTGTTTATTCCTTCGAATCCCCGGAAACTCAGCGGTCGTAAAAAATGATTTACGATATTTTTGACGCAGATGAGGGCGTTGCGGTTCGTTTTTTTCGCGGAGGAGGACCGAAGCGTGTTGTAAGGGCAGGAGCTTGGACGCACCAAACGATGATTAGGTGGCAGCTGCTGGAGGTATAAAACGAAATTAGTCGGTCATAAACCGGGCCGATGGACCCGGGTCCCGCACGAAAGTTGCCGGCCAAGCGCAATTGACAGCGGGCAGCTTTCGCGGGTCCGCAGCAGCGCGGCGGGCGGCAGGGGTGGAGGATTTATGCGCCACCCGAATACCACGGTTGCCGGATATCAGGCGGTTCCTCCGCAAAAATGTCGGTCAAACATTCTGCCGTGATAGCGAAGAGAGCCGTAAGTGCAAAAATGAAGTTCTGAGGAAACGGGCTCAGAAGCTTCTGACCAGAACATTTTATTGAAAGAAGCCTCTGTTCTTTGTCAAATTGCCACTAATCGTCCGGAAGACTCTTAGAAATCGCATGGATGATTAAAAATCGACCGATTTTATTTTCATTACATAAAAAGGGTATTTTTCATGTTCATGCTAGGTTATTGTTAGGCAAGACAGCCGTAAGTGCTATCTTCTGCGTGCTTTTGTGGTAACGTGTTGGACACACAACAAACACATTTTCAGGTTAGAAATCGGCAGATGAGAGCGGCATTCCTCTTGAAATCACTGATTTCATTGGCTCCCATGCACCTACGGCTGTCTTGAAAAAAACTATGCCATTTTTTTTGCACTTTGCGGCTTTTTCATACGTCTCGTTTTCATTGGATTAGGATGAATTTTGCTGTTTTAGCTGTCTCAGTAATTTCATCTAAAAGAGTTTAGACGAATTTTGAAGAAAACTCGATTTTGAAAATTTTGCACTTACGGCTCTCTTCGCTATCACGGCAGCATTCTTAGCCGTATTTGAAGTCATGACTTAGCTCCACGGGACGTTTCATGGGATTAGTCCCAGGGAAAAATCTTACGAGCGAAGTTGGGAAAAATATTGAGTTAGTCAATACTAATCACAGTGCCAACTGTGTGCCACCCCCAGGCCGCGCTGCTCTAAGGATTGGCCCAACTAGAGTACCTGTGCAGCGAGAGTATAGACAGATGTGAAACTACGACAATCCATCAGGCCTTCACCGATGCCCAGAAATGCAGCCAACCTATGAATTTCAATATCCAGAGCGATTTACTAATACAATTGTTACAAAACATCGTTTATGAGGCACGTACTGAGTTTGACTTAGTTTTTGCATTTTACTCGTTTTTGCGGAAAAACGCTCATTTATGTACATTCTTAGTCATCTTGTCTTGGTTAGAATTGGAATCTGCAGACTGGCAGTGAAATTTTGGGCGTTAGAAGTTGGTTAGAGGGGTGATTGTACTTTTGGGCCCTCCATGAAGCGATCTGCAGATACTCTAGGCCAAACAAGGCCGAAACGCGTCTGCAGTTGCCTCCCTGAATGGTTGTTACTAGTGTTGCCCCAAACAGCGTATCTCTTTGAGGGAAAATTGTGCTTTCGTGTGAGCTTTTTTCCTGTGTGGTGAGGTATCAGCTTTATGCTGAATTTAACGCACGTTGGCTAAAAAAAACTCCAACATACCAACTATGGATACGGTCCATGCATTTGAGAATTTGCAGGCGTCTGAAATTGGATGAATTTTGTGTTTAAACGGAAACCATACTAAGAGAACTGAACACGAGGATACCTGTAGTTCATAAATTGAATAATTATTGGAGGAGATATCATGACAAAATAACGTAATTTGCTGAAATACCTGAGTTTAAATGGGAAACGCCACCAGATGACGTCACAAAGCTATGTATTTTTTCACTTTTATTATACTTTTTCCCAAATCAGAAAAACACTATACAAAATACTCTAATCAGCCCTGTAAGCACTTTCAAATGAAGCAATACAACATTGCGTGCAGATATATACACGTTTGAAAATAACGTGGGACCTTATAACATAACATAGTTCAAAGCAAAATAATATAAGAGGGGAGAACTGCTATCACATGACCTGAACCTGTCAGTCTGTACAGCTCCTTGAGCACATGCATAGAAAATCAGTTTGACCCTTCTGATTTTATGGTTGCTGTCTTTGCTTCAATTGTCAAAATATAATTTCAGTTTCTTAAATTGATAAAGCAAATATTTTCTATTATGTATAATTATTTTTTGGGGAAAAACAGCAAACCTCCTCCTTGTGAGACATTCTTGTGAAACAAGACAAACAACAGATTTTCAAACATTCTTGTGAGAACTAATGTTTAACAGGGATAATCAGTCTAAAATCTAACGAACATAAATCTAACAAAGGTAAAGTCGTTATTGCTTGCTCTCTTCAATTGTATTGAGTCTTTTTCCTTATTTATGGGTCTCATACTTACACGTCAGGGCACCTAAGTACGGGAGATATACTGTACTATCACGGGATCAACCGTAATAAAAAATTGAAAGAGGTGTCCTCTTACTGTCAAAAATAAAAGCAACTCTTTCTTCTCTCAGTCGTTCAACCACTGAATAAATGATAGGTTCAAAGGGTAAAGAAGAGTAACAGACACGAGAATCCTTTTTCCAGTATTTCACTGTTGTAATCTCTACGCTCTAAACATTAAGCAATATCTTTTCTTACTGGTCATAAGTGCAACTGAGAAAACTGTATGATATGATATTTTGTGATTTATTTCAACTATGTGTTTTTATAGTTTAATAAAATAAGAATGGATACTTACGGTTAGGAAATAAGAGCACCTCACTAGTCAGTCATGATGGAAAGTTAGTTTCAACGTATGTAACACCTCCATAGTCATTTCAAGCAAACTCCAGGGAATTATTTAAAACGACCAGTGAAAACGGTTGTAATTTCTGTGAGTTTGCAGTGCTTTTGTTTGTTGTGCAGTTTAAAAAACTAGCTTTGACACCCCCATCCCTACTTTTTACTGCCCAATTCTTTTTTATTAAAGGTAAAATGTATTTTGCTGATTTTAAACAAACGGATGAAACTAAAAGGAACACATAAGTTTCACAAAGTCGTTTTCTCATAGTTCATTTTCACGCCCAATTCAAAGAGGTGTATCTTGTCAATCGATGTTATTCTTTGAAATAAAAAAGAAACCTCAATTGAAATTGGAAATAATGGCCATTTCACCCATTTTTTTCTTAATTGGAGTAAAATCGATGTTTGTTTTAACGAAAAATAATTACTTTAAATAATCAGAGACAACTTTCACCCCTCTTTTTTCTTTTTAAACGAAAGACGCATACTTCTAATAATTGCAAACTTTTTCACGGTAAGTGATCTCCAATTTTTTTAGATCCTAAGGGCGCCTTGGAAACAAAATCTGGTAAAACCGACAACCGGGTGAGGTCCCTCTTGGTCCTTCCGTGTTATTACCAAGGATCCTTTACGATACGCCTCTCTCGATTCGTCAAGCTGTTTGTCCATCATAATCGCACCCTTGCACTCTCACTCTCGCGTCCACCCCCACCCCCCACGGCTCAAGACTCCGAGTAAATAAAACCAGACGACCACCCCCGCCTACGCTTTCTTGGCACAGTTTCTAGAGAGATTTGCCTCCCGAATTTCATCAAAGTTGACGCCCGGAGCCCGTCCGAGGCGCGATTATAATCTCCAGCTTGAATATAAAGCGGACTGTCAAAGTTACATAATATCAACACATTCATCTATCCCTGGAAGTCTGGACATCTGCGCTGCCACGCTAAGTAGAAACACCCTATAAACATTCCAATGTTGCCAAATTCCTTCCGATTAAATATTCATTTACGGAAAAAGCAAAACATATTTTCATTTGAAATTTTGTAGAGGCGTTAGAATGAATTTCGGTTAAAAGTCCGCGGAAAAGTCAAGAGAAAGGATTAACAAGTTTTGCAGGAATTTTGATTTTAATAGAGGAGATTAGGCAACATTTGAGTGATTTTATGACGTTTTCCCATAGCATAGAAATGTGTGCGTTGAATGAGAGCTTAAAATCCGCGCAAAACCAAGGAGTGACGACAGAGGCGGCGGCTCTGAATGCTTCTGCAACCCACACCCCCGACCCCTTTCCCTGCGAAATGAATGGACGGCCCCGCGCTTTTGAACCCTTGAGCTTTCACGGTTTGCAGAAAGCTCTCGGACATCTCTTGTGTTGGTTTTGGGTCGCTCAATTAAACTTTCAAAACTCCGGGATTGAACTTATGAATACGATTCGGTCGGACGTTCCCGGCGGATTCCGAGGGAGCGGCCCTCTCAAGCATTCATGAGCTTTGAATGATAATTTCGGAATTAAATAAACAGTCGGATGTTCAATTACTTTGACGTTATTATTTTAAAATCAAAAGATTATTCGTGTTTGATCGGGCTTACGGCCACCGTTTTTCTGCCTTTGCCCTTTGAGCTTTGACTTTGAACCGCAGGTGTTTTCTCCCAAGCATCCTGACGTGACATAGCGCAGCTGCAAAAAAGTTTGCCAAAAGTTGCATGCTTAATATTTGCTTGAGGGCAATCTCCTCACACTGATAAACATATTTGTATTCTTTTGGTGCGTTTGGTCAATAGAGGAACTGAGACACAAACCAACACAAATTTTGTGTTTATTTTGGTTTACTTTTCGGAGAATTTAGCGCAGAAAAGAATGGAGAGACTGAGAAAATGCATTCCTCCGCTTGCGACGTTGAAATTCACCACTCAATTTGCCTTGAATTTCTTTGAGAAAACTAGCTGACATTTTCTCATGAAATTTTCAACCGAACGTCGATCAAAGCCTAAGGTTATTTTGTGTTTTACTTCCCGTGTTATAACCAAACTTTTGTATTGAGTTTTCTCTCTATGCAGCTAGTTGAAAAGCAATCAGAGAGACCCGAGTGGATAAAAAAGCCTCTTGCGTACATTGAACTCAGACTTTTTTTTTAGGATAGGACTTCGGATTTTTTTTTAGTAGTCTCCGTTCTTCAGCTATAGGCGTAGTGTTTTGACCACCAACTCACTGCAACCAGTGACCAAGAGCTTCCTTTGAAATTGGCTTATGCACATGGTATTGTCAAAAAATGTGAGGTCTGCCACTTCACAGATAGGCGAATTCATCAAATGTAATACTGTTAACTTCATCAAAGCAGTACGTAATAATGAGATTTCCAGTTTTCTATTTATGAAACGTTACTAAAGCCACTTCCAAAACTGTTAGTTTCACCCGCGATGGTCGCAAAACCGAAAAGAGATTATCACTGAATCACTTTTAACGAGAAAACGCCTGTTAATGGGGGAATATTCCTGATTTTTGAATCAAGTACATGGATTTGTCGATAATCCTTCTGGTGAGCCTGTTCCGCAGCTTAAACAGAGGCACAGAACCGTGTATTATTCGGATTTTAGTCTGAACTCCGCCCACACGTTAACACGAGTGCCATGTGTGTGCAGGTCCAACACATACAGAGACGACAGAGCAGGAGGACTATTTGGGAAATATTATATTCACTCTCGGTACATACACTTTGTAACTTTGCGTTGTTTCGGAATGAAAATCACTAAGTGCAATAAAAAATGCATGTGACCTGGTCAGAAGTAAAAAAAAACTGGTTTGTCACAGTTATTAGGGTCATTCTTCTCTTCAGAGCCGTTTTAAATAAAATGGCGATGCCTTATTTTTTACACCATGTAAATGCAAAGTTATGATTGGTCTTCAAGCAATTTCCACTTTTTGCTCGGCTAATTTTATTTATATCTTGCAGGAAAGCAAAAGGATGTTTGAGAAAGCCTCCAATGACAATTTTGCAACGATGAAATTTTGACTTCCTCTGAAAAAAAAAAGGAATTGTAAACTTTAAAAGATCACAATCAATTTGTTATGAGCAGCATAATCAAACCCATGCATTTGCATATTTGAGATGAAGATTTAGTAATTTAGTTCAGTCATAAAACAGACAGTGAGCCAGTATGGAAATAAAATTTAAAGAAAAAAAATCATAATTATAATTTACCCTTAAGTGCAATAGGTATAAGGACGGAGTTAAACAGAAAGGAACCAAGCCACATCGGGATCGAACCGAGAAAAAGAGGTTTAAAGTTTAGCTCCTGCATAAGACTCAATATAAAAGATAAACTTCAAGTTCAATTTCTGCAAAATTTGATCCAACAAAAACTTTGAATTTTTGGCGATAGATAGGTAGTAGAGCAATGGTTGAGTTCAAAACCACTCATAACTCAATTTTTTCCAAAATGTGCGGGTTGGTTCCTTCTTGCCTAACTCAGTCCAAATAAAAAATACCCTAGGGGAGCTAGAAAGTAAAAATACATGCATTATTTTAAGGTGTATAATTTTTTCATTTTTTTTTTTTTTTTTTATTTTCCTCAACATTAAAAAAACTCACCACGAAACGAAATCCAATTGACTTTTTCCTAAATACTTTACTAAAAACTCATCCGATTTCCACAACTTAAACCTGTGGAACCTTCGCTTCTAGCAAGAAAGGAGGTTTTCGACATCGCAAACTTAATATAGCGTTCGAAATTGACACAAGCCCGACAGCACACCCAGCACAGTGCGGAGAAATCATAAACATTAGCGCGCTCTGTGGAAGAAGCCGAGAGTCACGAGTCGAGTGTCTCACCCTCTGTCCCTCCGCCGCATTTATGAGAGTCCCCTTCCCCCGGTTATCCCTTCGACCCTCGGCTCATTTCACCCCTCGACCCTCGCGCTTCCACCCCGCAGCCCGCCAGATGTTCCGGCCGAAAGTCTCAGCGCGCGTCGTGGCGGCGGGACGCGACGCGAGGTGGTGAAGCTACGCGCGTATATTCTGCATCGTCGAGTCGCGAGTTTCCGCCCGGGGAGGGGTGGAGGGGTGGAGGGGTGGAGGGGTGGAGGGATTAGTTAATTGTATTCACGATCCTAAGTTTTCTATCTGCCGAGCGCAGGCAGAACACTCGACTTTTGAGGGACTTGAGATTTTTTTTAAAAAAAAACTATGCGGCAGCCCGTGGCAGTGAAACAAGGTAAAAAAAACCACCCCACAATAGGAAACGTGGCTAACATTTTAAAGGAAAACCCCAAATTGTGTTGATTGGTTACGCAGTCATTATCAAGCGATGGAAGCAAAATGATATGTAAAAAAAAAACCCTAAAATGAGGTCCCTGGAAACTATATTTTCGGCCCGGTATGCGTTTCCGGTCTCGTGTTCTTTTCTCGGGCGGGAAGTCGCGGTCATATCGTCGTTTTTTTGCACGGAGAAAAAAACTTCGTGCGTGGGACCCGAAGTTTAGGTCATATGGATCTCTGAAGTTTTCGGATTGAGCATCTGAACACTTTAGGTCCAGCTGCTGAGGTTTGGATCACACGTCTGAAACTTCAGTTCTCACTTCTGAAGTTCTTTGGTTTTGAAGTACTTCAGATGTAAGAACTGAAGTTTCAGATGCGTGATCCAAACCTCGGCAGCTAGACCTAAAGTGTTCAGATACTCAATCCAAAAACTTCAGAGATCCATATGACCTAAACTTCGGGTCCCACGCACGAAGTTTTTTTCTCCGTGTGACATGAGGATGTATCTCGGTTCATTCATGAGCTTTAAAGAGCATAGGACTGTACAGAGAACAGGGCTCATGTGAAAATTGAGTTACACCTTTACGTTAGATGGACGACGATATGATATCACCTACCGATCTGCTTTGATCAAGACTAACTGAAGTGAGGTGCTGTTATGAGGAAACCAATCGCGCCTTCAACTAATCGTGTATGCAACATGGCCATCCTTCGAGCACGAGTAGTTTCACCCGGGACTCATTACAAAGCAAGTCGCTTTTTCCGTAATATGAGCAAAGATAACATGGGAAATGGCATCACATAAATTTTGGGTAGGCATCAGTCCTATCCACACAGGACTAGATACCAATTTAAAAAAGGCTCGTGTCCAGTCAAAATCTAAGTGATGCCATGTTCCGTTTCTTTTCTGGCTTCCATTTCGGAAATACGGCTTGAGTCAATTTTTTCCTTAACATTTCCTTGATCTTAGGTAAGTACCCCGCTGATATTCTGATTTTGCTGATTGTTATTTTCTTTAAAATAAAATGTATTCTCCTACAGGGGCGAATGCTAAGCCTTCTCAGCTTGCGCAAAAGTTCGATCCGAAAGTAATTAGTTAGACACTGTAATGCGACATTTCACTCACCCTGATTTGATTCATGCGGGATTAAGCGTGGGTTAACGAAGTGCAAGCCTTCAAGTCCTGGTGTCTAGTTGGTGGGCGGCGAGGGTGACAAAAGATAGATATAACCGGAAGGGCGGAAGGGTGAGAAGTCTCCCGCAGAGGTAGACCGCGCTCACCCCTGTAGCGCTGTCTTGGCTCCTATGCCACGAATTAAGTATGCAAGCGTAATTCGACCAGTCTTACTCCTCTTGTTGCTTCATGTTGTGACAAAGACCTCACGTTCGCGTTGTCGGGTACCGAGACCGAAAGATTTAGGAAAGGCGATGAAATTCCCCTTCCCCTGTCGGCGCATGATCCTCGGCCTTTGCGTTAGTGCACATCTTACTCTTTAATATAAAGCATTCGAGTAATGCGTAACGCATAACGCTTGAGGCGTGAGGCGCTTTGGGGGATTGGACCAATGGATCACCATTGGAACCATTTGGACCATTGGAAATATGGATTGCTAATTAAACAATTTAATTGTTAAAAAAAAGGGACTGCAATGTTTCAAATGTACAGTTTACAGTAACGAGAGGCTATTTTAACCACCCGTGTTTTTTTTTTTTTTTTTTGCAAAATCTGCTGTAGGATTATTTTGCAAATTTTCGATAGTTTTTTCTATTTTTGAATAACTGATTCCCCAAAAACTTTAAATTTTTTTTAAAAAAAAAAAAGAAAAAAAGGGTTCTCTACATTTTTTATGCAAGATACAAGATAAATTGGTGTCCCCCAGAATCTGAGTTCCAAAATTAATTCATGCCGTACAGGATTAAGAGAATGATGGCGACCTGATCGAGCACATGCGTGACTAGAAATGCAAACCTTAATCCCATTGAGAGAACACACTCAAAGCTTCAGGTGCTTGATTAGATGCCAAGGAGACGCAAATTTCTTCACTTCAATTTAATGAGACACTATTTTGAGTTCAGGAAGAGACTTTAATTTAAAACGAGGAATCTTAGAAATACTCGAGTAAACTCGGAGAGGGCTGAGATGGAGATGCTAGACCGCAAGAAGACGCCCCTGTCTAGCAACATCGGCAGCGATAATTGAGGTCCGTAGAGCCGGGCCGGGGACAGGCACGATAGTTACAAGCGCGACAGGGAAATAAATGTATGCAGATTAGATGAGTTCGTGAATGAAGCCGCCTGGTTATCACACCTACCACGCGAAAGCTCTCAGCTTATCACCCGCTCGAACAAAGGGTTTCGTCCCTTGCCTCGTGCCCGGGCAGAGCCCTGAGCCCTTTTTCGAGGCTCCGTACCTACTTTGGCGAAATTACTTGCGTGATCGAGTCGATGGACCGGGGTTGCTAGTGCTTATCCAGAGCCCAGGTTGACAATCCCCGGGATTCTGGAGCTATCATCTGAAATTGAGAAACTTTGCTGCGTTCAGTGGCAACTGTGTTGGAGATACGAATTTTAGCCCTTCAGTACGCTTGGAGACAAGAATGGAGATGTTGCATGTGTGAGGAATTTGCGATTTGAATACTGCATCTTATGTAAAATTTCGCGAGAAACACGATGGTGCCACTGGCTTTCTCTGAAATCAACTCCCAAGCTCAAAAAAAGCTCTCAAGATGAGGCCAAAATGGAGGGGATATCCCACGCTATCCTGAGAGTCCACCTCTACATCAAGACAAAATCTCCATGCTAAGATAGGGAGCAAATACATTGACAGGGCTGCCACTTCATTTGGGGACTCTAAAACTGAAAACACGGCAACCCTGCTAATGTATTTGCTCCCTATCTTAAATTCGCATGGAGAGTTTGTTTTGATGTAGATGTGGACCCTCAGGAAAGCGTGGGATATCCCCTCCATTTTGGCCTCAACTTGAGGGCTTTTTTTTAGCTTGGGAGTTAATTTCAGAGAAAACCAGTGGCACCATCGTGTTTCTCGCGAACTTTTACAAAACAATGAATTGTCAAATCGCAAATTCCTCACACATGCAACATCTCCATTGCAGTATGAGGGTTGAGATATTCTCATCCTAGGAAGCTGAATATAAATATAGCACAAACACACCACTTAGATACAATTAAGTTGAATACTTGTCTAATTTTTTTAGAAATCGCAATGCAGGTGTCTCATGGGTAAATATTTAAACCGAGTTGTTTAAAAATACTCGAGACAGAAGAAAAAGCTTTATATGGCCACAGAATAAATTCTTTTGGCAAGACACACTTTTGAATTCTCTCTTATTCGTGGATAAAACTTGATCAACCTAATTTTTTTTCAATTGAATGATGAATATATCATTTCATGACGTTCTTCTGTGTGACTTCATGAAACCTCATCTTTGGTGAATTTTGGATACCATGGAATGTTGCATACTATTAACTACCCATCTTAATTTGCTGAGGTTATGAATATTGATAGTTAAATGCGGAGAATGCGTATTTCAGTTATTGCAATTTTTAAAAATGTCCTATTACCTATGTTTTGATTTTCTCGAAAAGGACTGATATGAATGTTCCCTTCCAATTTTAAGTGACATTTTTAGAACGAATGAAGCAAATTCACAAACAAATTCAGAAGAAACTGATGGTTGCTTTTCTTCTAAAATAATAAAACATGAGCCGGTTTTAGAACATCGCAATTCGATGTATGCATTTCCCGACTTTGCGTATCGAATCTTCTTTTAATTTATAGGTGCGCCAGTAATGAAAGGGTTCTTTAACGTCTGTAGTCGAGTCAAATAAGGGCAAAAAAAGGGTGAACCCGGAACTAATTGTATGTTTGAGTTTTTTGGGCTCATTTTATTCAGGAGATCAAGGAGAATCGAATGAACTAAAATTCGCCAAAATTCTCCCAAAATTTGACCCCAAAACCCCCCAAAAACTGAAAATTGACCTGAAAAATCCACGGATTTTTTTATAAAATGCTAATTATCTCAGAAACCGCGCATCTGAGCATGAAAAATAACTGGACTAAAATGAAAGTGCACTAAATTTCACATTAGAAACATATATGAAAACTGCATGAAAGCCAAAATTACGCGGAGTCAGAGCTCCCCCAAAAAATGTCGCTTTTTCACCGAATTCGGCGCAAAGTGAAAATATCGCGGAAACGCGCTGTTTGTGAAGAAGCGCTTCAAATTAAAAGGAAATCGAAAAGGATGGATGTTTTGATACTTCAATTTTCATGATAAACGGCATAACTGACAAAAAAATTTTTGAAATTTTTCCCCAAAATTCATAATTTTGGAACGTCGAGACCAAGCGATACCTGAACTCGCAAAGTCATGGTGTTCTACGAGTGAAAGTCATCATGCTAAGTGTAAAATAATTTGCTCCAATTTGAAGTTTCCAAAAATTGCACTTATTTTCTGAAAAGAAAATTTTAAATTTCAATTACAGAAGTAGCTCGGGAACAACATAATGGGGTGGGCATTAGACACAGTTTTTTCCCTCTGAATTCGTCGGCGTATAGGTGCCTCCTAACCGTGTCTGCGAGTGCTAATAAAAAGGATCCATCACTAACCAGATACCTAAGCGGCTCAGCCATACTTGACCGTCGAAGCGGCCATCCTTTTAAAAATCGCCGAAAAGGTTCGGCCCACCCACTGACGCCCGGCGGCCGAGAGCCATGCCGCAGTGGTCCATTGAAGATCACAAAAATGAACGCGGCCCACTCACCGGCCAAGAAGCGAGCCCGCAATCTCAGTTGGAACATCTCCTTGATTTTGCCGCCATTAATACATAAGACGTTAATGTTGCGATGGTGGCCTGCAGAAAATTGATTCCTATTCGGAGCACAGGCAAAGAAAGCCCTGCGGGGTTTTTGCCCCTCGCTCTATGCACAATTCCGGCGTGCAGTTTCACAATGACGACCCCCAGAAAGGTTGATTTTTTGTTTGAACCTTTTTCTTTAAACGCACCGCCTCTTTTTGGAGTATACTATTTGGAACATCTCGCACTGGTCAATGGTTGTCCCGATAAATTGTTTGGGGGTGGAAGAATCAACTTAATGTGTACCAGATAGGATTGAAGATTCTACGCAAGTATATTTTTGCAACTCAACTAGGTTGGTGGATCCGGTGTTACCACTCCGACAGGACCGGATTTTCCTACTTGCCGCCCATGGGCCGCCTGTATTTTGCCGCCCCCTTCTCATTCGTTTTGAAACATCAAAAAAAAAACCATCAAGTGAACGTGGCAGCGGGGGAGGGGTGCATGAGACGCGTTTACTCGTGTTGACACATTTTTTGGGAAATCCCTGTCAACACTACTAGCAAAAGGTCACGGAACTTTGCGTGAAAGTTAAGTTTCGTAAACCTATCTCTGTACGGACAAGGCCTTCCATTCATTAGAAATGAACGAAAAAATTATGAAAGAACAAACACAAAATTTGGTTCAATGATTTTAACTTCCGCCGCCGCGCCGACTGCATCGTGTTTGGCGCAATGCGTGAAGTATTCACGCAATCTTGCAGGCGCTATGCGTTTCACGCTGACCGCACTGTGTGCGCAATGCGTGAAGTATTCATGCATTTTTGTAGGCGCTATCCGCTTCACGCTGACCACAATAACCGCACTGTGTTTGATGCAATGCGTGAAGTATTCGTGCAGTCTTGTAGGGGCTAATATGTGTTACATGCCGATTGCCGCGCCTAGGGCTTCTCCTCGAGGAGAGACTCACAGCCACTCTAAAAATAAAAAAAAAAAACAAAACGGGAATTTTCCTCTATCAATTTGAGCATTGAGTAGAGTGAAATGCACTCGACACATGTTGAACATTGCTGAAACCGCGTGAAATCTGAAATCCCGGGAAAAATACGTATTTACCAAAGCACTAGCTTTCGGGGCCGTGAAGTGGTATTTTTTCCCTTCGCCGACTCCTCAGTGCCGACAGCGTCGAGTGTCCCGTCTCCTGAATTGAGACGAGTCTGAAGATCCTCAAGCATCGGGAGGAGCAATTATTTTTCACCGCCCGCGTGAACGAGTTTGAGAACGTAATTTCACCCTCTTCAGCACCGCGTCGCGACGCCTCATCTCCTCGATTCCTCAAAAAATCATCCCGCGCCGTGATTTACCACCGATAATTTGCATACTGGGAGAACCCGCGCGCCCGGAAATGAGCAGCGGAAGGGTTAAACCGGAGGCTCGAGCCAAAAACGCCCCTATAAATCCCACCGTGAGCCTT
>NW_017547123.1:18107-48654 GCF_001854935.1 Bemisia tabaci | reverse complement strand
AAGACTTTATGCATAACAGAGCTCACGTCATAATGCACTTAGTTTTGTTTGGCAGAAGTACGTCCAAATGTCCATAGGGGCACATCGTAAATTGGCCTCAGTGGGAATCGCACCTCTCATGATTCCCCATCAGATTTGTCCTCTCTACAGGGAACCGTGGTTTTTCACAGGCCTGAATATCATGTGCCCCCATGGGACGTCATTCCCATGTGCTCCCATGGGGAGACCTCGTTCCCTTGGGCCCCCATGGGGAGGCCCCGTTCCCATGGGCCCCCATGGGGAGACTCCATTCCCATGTGCACCCCGGAGTAATTCGCGTCCCAAAATACCATGTGCCCCCGTGGGAATTTTTCTGGATATTGCACATGGGACATTTTTAACAGGGAAAATTGGCAACAATGGACCGTTAGGCCTTCTAAAATTCATAGGAAGCCATTTTTATGGCCAGATATGAAAAGTACGTAGAAAAATACATATAGTACACACCCATAGAGGGTGACTAAGGTCGAGAAACATTCAAAAGAGCTGCCTTCAAGTATAAAAAGGCCACTAAAATCGACATCTCGGTGAATTTTCACATCGTGGGAATCCAAGTACAACTGTGATATTTTAATATGTTGTATGGATGGATAAGAGCTGTTACCTGGTACAATATGAAAGTCGTACTCCCCTTTCTTGAACCTTAGGCGCCCGCGATTTATCGATTTTTTGCTGTTTTTGACACTTTGGGACCAATTTTCTCGGAAATTTGGCAACGTAGGAAAAAATTTTACTGAACATTTTTAATTCATTTTTTTACGTACTTTTCAAAAATGTACACAGTTTTTGGATTAAATTGAGTTTTGAATGTGTTAAATGGAAAAAACCCCTAAAAATGGGCCAAAAATGGCAACAATAGGCCATAAGGCCCCTTAAAATTTATCGGAGGCCTTTAAAAAGGCCAGAAACGAAAAGTACGCGAAAAAATACAGAAGAATCATGAGCTGGAAGAGTGATAACAGTCGAAAAAGTCGACGAAAATAATTGTTTTTCGATTCCGGGATTTTGGGTTTGAGGCGCTGCTGCGGCCTTGCATGGGCTCCGTTCGGTCTAATATTTGGCACAGAGTCTACCTAAGACTATTACTTTGAAAATATGAAACATTTAGCAAAATCCAGGTGGGGCCGGAAAAGGCCCAAAACGTTACTCCTCCTTTTCACAAGCGCTACATGTTTTGAAAGCTCTTGCAACAACAAAAACAAAAACATATGTAGGAGACTTTTTTAGCAATAATTCCCTATTTTGGAGTGATAAATGTGTAAACGGTTTGCGATTTGGATCTTTGACCCAGCCTCATGTCCCCCAAATATTTTGAAAGTGTTCCAAGCTAAGAGAATAGATAGAACTTTGAATTCGAAGGAATGCAAGTCTCAAAAGCAATTACCACCAGCAGACTGGACTCCATTTTGCAACGACCTGTCATTAAAATCTAAAAAAATGATTCACACAATGAATAGTAAATTAGTGATACCCACCATCAGAGGAAATTTCACCCCAAGGATGGGGTGGATACATGAAAGCCGCATTCTGTATTTGTTCGTTGATATCTTCATCCTCATTGAAGGGGAATGTACCACTTAAACTGACGTAAATGATGACACCAACACTCCACATGTCAAGTGATCTATTATAGCCCTTATTTCGTAAAACTTCTGGAGCTGCAGAAAAACATTTTTACAAGATAAATGAACTGCAGTGTGAACATTCAGAGGACAGGCTCCTCAACGAGATCAAAGGACACAGCTATAGACAATGAAGACAAAGGTAGAATAAAGCAATCCTATTAGTTGAACCCAGTGGTTTTTATAGACTAAAGCTGAGGGGGAAAATGATGGACCAACTACAGGGTCTCTCATGGGTTGCTGTTAGTTGGTCTACTATTTACCACTTTCGTCCATTGCAACCAGCCGCTTCCACCAAGCATATCCCTCCATTTTCTTTTTGTCTATTAGTTTGTCTATCAATCTTAATAATCAGCCAGCTGATAAATCTATAAATTCTTACAGTGCTTTTTCCGAAAAAAAAAAAATCTTATTCTACGTCGAAAGGTATCTCAGGGTGAGGGCGCCAAAATGCCCCTCCTCACGGGTTTTGAATTTAATGGTCTAAACCCTTTCTGGAGGTCCTAGAATTATGGTTTTGGGCAATTTTTACCTCCCGACTCCATCCTCCCTCTCCAGCTCAGAAGAACCCACTTTTCGGGGACTTTGAGGGTATTTTAACGTTTTATTACATAACTCCCACGTTCTGCGATGAGAAAATGTCGATGCCACTTTGAAATGACATTTAATTAGCAATTCTTAATTAAATTGTTGATGAATCATCACGAAATTTTGCAATTATGTGAAGAAACTTATACTGCAATCCGGAAGGCCAAGGATATGAATTCCGTTGAGTTTTCGCGGAAATATCTTAATGGGAACCCTCCAACACCACGCAGGAGGCCGAACCAGGTGCCTGCGTGTAAATACAGGGTGGCCCAGACCTGCTGTACCAGGCCTTTTTTTCGAAGAAAAAGTAGTTTCTGAGTTTTGAAAAGTGGTTAGTTGAATAGAGAATCGACCCCGAGGAATTCGAATTTCATGTTTTCGAGAGCCCCCCACCCTCCCTTTTTTTTTTTTTTGGGGGGGGGTTGACCCCCGTATCTTGAAAGCTCGGAGAAAATGTGGTATGATTCGTTCAAAAATGAAATCTACGCAAAATTTCATGAAGAATCAAAAAAAAAATTCTTTGACAGCTCAATTTTGAACCGAATTAGAGCCCCTCAAAAAGGGGGGATTACCGTGCTTAAGCTCCCCGCGCATAACGCTAGCTTTCTTCAAAATTAACGGAAAATCCCCGGAAAAGTTGCAATCCAGGGTAATTTTTCACGGAGAATACGAATTTGTAGGTTCTAGCGCTCTAAAAAGGCTCCCCGGGGCCACGCGGGGAGGGGGCCCGGGCCCCATTTACCCCCTTCGCGCCAAAAACTAGTTTTCTTAAAAATTATCGGAAAACATCCGGGAAAATTTCAAACCAAGGGTAAATTTCCATGAAAAACACAAATTTCTAGGTATCAGAGTCCTACAACAGCTCCCTGGGGCCACGCGGGGAGGGGGCGCAGGCCCCGTCTGTCCCCTTCGCACCAAATCCTAGTTCTCTTCAAAATTATGGGAAAACGTCCGGAAAAATTGTATCTCCAGGTAACTTCCCATGCGAAACACAAATTTTCTAGGTATTAGAGTCCCACAACAGCTCCCCAGGGCCACGCGGGGAGGGGGCGCAGGCCCCGTTCGTCGAGTTTGCGAAAAACGCCAGTTTTCTTCAAAATCATCGGCAAACACTCGAAAAAATTGAAAATTCGGGGTAAATTAGTGTGAGAGACACGCATTCGAACGTTTCGAAGTTTCCTATGTCTCGTTCGAGGCCAAACGAGGAGAGAGTCGTGCCCTGTTGGTCTCTTTAGCGCAGAATACTACTGTTCTTCAAAATTATCGACAAATTAATCGAAGATAATTTTTCATGTGAAACAGGAATTAGAATGTTTCAAAGTGTTCTATGAGCTCCTTGCAGGGAGAATGCATGGATCCTGTTGACCCCCCTCCACCTAGAATTCCAACGTTTTTCAAGAGCATCGGATAATATCCGAGAAACAAAATTTTACTCTCGCTTCTTTCGCACAAGGAACCTACATTTTCACCAGTTGACATCTCTCAGTTATTCAAATTTTTCGTTTAGCTTTTCAGCATAATGATACTAGCAATTTTTCCTCAGGTTTTCGGGAACTCCTGCTTCCACCATCCATTCCGGGAGTGTTACGTTCAGGAAATTCGCGTAAATTTAAGGTTTCCTTCAAAAAAGTGAGGGCCGATAAGATGGTGGTCTAAAATACGCTCCCACGTTTTCACACCCTAGACTATCTGATCCTCCATCTCGATTAACCAGCGGGGGTTTTCAATGGCTCAGTAGTGTTGGTTGCGGATGTCGATTGTGTTGTTGTTTTTGATCGTCGCTTCATCACTCCACAAAACTTTAGAGTGGAAGTTCGGAATCATTTATCCTGCATCTTTACGCAGTGCGCCACTCTGAGCTTGTAGTTCCCGGGATAGAGCTTTTGATGGGTAGATACATGGAACGGTCGCAAATTTTGATCCTTCATGATGCGTTGGATGGTACTACGGGTCAATCCAGTCTCAATCACCGATCATTAATAGGAAATTAAAAAGAAAGTCTTTACTGTTACTCAATCAGCGATCATTAATCGAGCTATCTTGCAGATCAGTGATAAGATCTTATCCACCGGTCTAGATACAAAGCTTTTTCCCACGATGCTCATGATATCAACTGGATTAGCCTCTTCGCATCTGATCATACGTATCCGGTTTCAGGTCAATTTAAAAATAGAATTTCAGTATTGATTGATCTGTAAGATAGCCCAGAAAACCTGAGGAACAGTTGCTGGTTCCAACATGATGGCTGTCCAGCTCACTATTCTCTGCTCTCCCGAACTATCCTGGATGATCAATTCCCAGGACGGTGGATTGGTGGAGGTAGTCAATATCCTTGGCCACCGAGATCTCCTGATTTGACCTGCCTTGATAATTGGTTTTGGGGCAGAATACGAGATATCGTGTACATGAAAAGGCCGACCACCCCTGAGGATATGCAACAACGTATCAGAGCTGCTTGCGCATCGATCAGTCTTCAGGAGTTCGGCAATGTCATGGAAGGCATTCCGAAGCGCCTTCAAAAGTGCATCGACAACGACGGCCGTCATTTTGTGCACTTGAGGTAAACTGCTCCCTTCCTCTCTTACAGTTTCACTTTCCTGATTTCTAATCCTTCTTCTTATTCCTTCTCCTATTGCCTCTTCTGACTCCTTTCTTTTTTCCAGTGAAGTTTTAATTCCTTTCTTAGAAATTACTGCCAGTCCTAAGCCTGGAAAAGTATGAAGGAGGGTAACAGCCAAAAGGAAATGCAAAAGAAAAATTTGAATAACTGAGAGATGTCAACTGGTGAAAATGTAGGTTCCTTGTGCGGAAGAAGCGAGAGTAAAATGGGCCTGTTGCAAACTTTTGCTAGAGCAAAAATAAGAGTTGTTTCTTATAGATAATGCCTCAAAACTCACGATGAGCGCATCGGCAAAGTCTGAAATGCACTCATAACTTCACAATTTGCGTAAGAAATTTGCGGTGTTTTGAGCTTCCCGCTTCAAAAACGATACTACGGCACAGGTGAACATTTTGTTAGAGGAGTCGTTCCATCGTCGGCAATACTCATCATGGCCGACGACAATCCGCCAAAACACCTGTGAAGGGACGAGATAACACCTGAACAGGATTAGACCAGATAACAATCGGCGTGTTTACGTTCATATTTTCCTTACCCGCCTTGATTGACCTTGAACTCTCCTCGAATTACGCGCGGAACTGCGCAAGCGTCGGCCATGATGAATATTGCCGACGATGGAGCGACTCCTCTAACAAAATGTTCACCTGTGCAGTAGTATCGTTTTTGAAGCGGGAAGCTCAAAATAACGCAAATTTCTTACGCAGATTGTGAAGTTATGGGTGCATTTCAGACTTTGCCGATGCGCTCATCGTGATTTTTGAGGCATTATCTATAGGAAACAACTCTTATTTTTGCTCTAGCAAAAGTTTGCAACAGGCCCATTTTGTTTCTCGGATATTATCCGATGCTCTTGAAAAACGTTGGAATTCTAGGTGGAGGGGGGTCAACAGGATCCATGCATTCTCCCTGCAAGGAGCTCATAGAACACTTTGAAACATTCTAATTCCTGTTTCACATGAAAAATTATCTTCGATTAATTTGTCGATAATTTTGAAGAACAGTAGTATTCTGCGCTAAAGAGACCAACAGGGCACGACTCTCTCCTCGTTTGGCCTCGAACGAGACATAGGAAACTTCGAAACGTTCGAATGCGTGTCTCTCACACTAATTTACCCCGAATTTTCAATTTTTTCGAGTGTTTGCCGATGATTTTGAAGAAAACTGGCGTTTTTCGCAAACTCGACGAACGGGGCCTGCGCCCCCTCCCCGCGTGGCCCTGGGGAGCTGTTGTGGGACTCTAATACCTAGAAAATTTGTGTTTCGCATGGGAAGTTACCTGGAGATACAATTTTTCCGGACGTTTTCCCATAATTTTGAAGAGAACTAGGATTTGGTGCGAAGGGGACAGACGGGGCCTGCGCCCCCTCCCCGCGTGGCCCCAGGGAGCTGTTGTAGGACTCTGATACCTAGAAATTTGTGTTTTTCATGGAAATTTACCCTTGGTTTGAAATTTTCCCGGATGTTTTCCGATAATTTTTAAGAAAACTAGTTTTTGGCGCGAAGGGGGTAAATGGGGCCCGGGCCCCCTCCCCGCGTGGCCCCGGGGAGCCTTTTTAGAGCGCTAGAACCTACAAATTCGTATTCTCCGTGAAAAATTACCCTGGATTGCAACTTTTCCGGGGATTTTCCGTTAATTTTGAAGAAAGCTAGCGTTATGCGCGGGGAGCTTAAGCACGGTAATCCCCCCTTTTTGAGGGGCTCTAATTCGGTTCAAAATTGAGCTGTCAAAGAATTTTTTTTTTGATTCTTCATGAAATTTTGCGTAGATTTCATTTTTGAACGAATCATACCACATTTTCTCCGAGCTTTCAAGATACGGGGGTCAACCCCCCCCCCAAAATACCAACAACTAAGGGAGGTGGGGGGCTCTCGAAAACATGAAATTCGAATTCCTCGGGGTCGATTCTCTATTCAACTAACCACTTTTCAAAACTCAGAAACTACTTTTTCTTCGAAAAAAAGGCCTGGTACAGCAGGTCTGGGCCACCCTGTATTTACACGCAGGCACCTGGTTCGGCCTCCTGCGTGGTGTTGGAGGGTTCCCATTAAGATATTTCCGCGAAAACTCAACGGAATTCATATCCTTGGCCTTCCGGATTGCAGTATAAGTTTCTTCACATAATTGCAAAATTTCGTGATGATTCATCAACAATTTAATTAAGAATTGCTAATTAAATGTCATTTCAAAGTGGCATCGACATTTTCTCATCGCAGAACGTGGGAGTTATGTAATAAAACGTTAAAATACCCTCAAAGTCCCCGAAAAGTGGGTTCTTCTGAGCTGGAGAGGGAGGATGGAGTCTTTTCAAAACTCAGAAACCACTTTTTCTTCGAAAAAAAGGCTTGGTACAGAAGGTCTGGGCCACCCTGTATAAAGTCTCGGCTTCCCATCTCGGATCTCATAAGGCTTGACAGGGTAGCTATCCTAATAATCCCAGGGTAAGGGCACCAAAATGCCCTTTTCACGGATTTTGAACATAATGGTCTATACCCTTTCAGGAAGTCCTAAAATCATGGTTTTGGGCAATTTTTACCTTCTTACCCCGACCCCCTCTAGCGCAGAAAAACCTATTTTTTGGGGACTTTGGGGTATTTTCACGTTTTATTTCATATCTCCCGCGTTTTTCGATGAAAATGCACCAAAATTTCACTAAATATACATAAGACCAATCAAATTCTCGAGTAAAAAAAAATCAGATTTGTCGAACCATATTTAGACCCTTAAAAAATTCGTAAAAATCGTAAATTTTCAATTTTATTCAGATTTCAGCGGTTTAAAAAAAGGGAAACACATAAAATTTCATTTGCCTTAAAATGTTGGTAAGATACCCAATTGTTAAAAAAAAATTCAAGCCTTCACATATGGCGCGTCCCACCGATTTTTTTTTTTTCGCGCCGAAACGCTCTAAATGGCTACTCCAGCAACAGTTTACTCGCCCGCTATCAAGATTCTTGGAAAAAATCACTAATTTCTGGTTCCAATATTTTAAGAAGCATGCCCTAATACCGTTAGAAAATGTTTCTGTTCGGTTGAGTCCCTGGGTCCCACGTTAAAAAAACCGGTTTCCGGCGCCGAAAAGGTCAAAATTGCTATTTCAGTAGAGGTAACTCCTAGCCATCAAGATTTTCGAGCAAAATCACCCATTTTTCCTACCAAGCATTCGAACACCATGCTCTAGTCTTGTTGGACAAGGTTTCAGGTCAATTGAGTCCCTGATCTTACGTAAAAAACCGGTTTTTGGTCACAGAAACGGTCTATATAGTCAATTCAGGAAAAGGTAACCCACACGCAATTAAGATTCTTGGAACAACTCACTAGTTTTAGGTTCCGAAGACTCGAGTAGCATGAGTAACTGAGACGAACGGGCTTCCAGTGAAAACACTTGGTTTCTGGGTGCAAAATCGCTAAATCAGTAAGGTGCCGATTTTTTATTTTTAATGCTGGTGATCGTTTGAGGTATGCAAGATGTATAGGACCATTTACTTGTCCGTCTCCGACACTAGCTTATCAGAGTTCTTGTTACTCAGTTGAATGAAAAAGCAGTTAACAAAATGATTAAATTACAGAAAAACTGAAGAATTAGGATTGCTTGTGATATGTAACTTTACATGAATAAAATTGCTGTGTCGATATGAACTATAGTCCTGCAGGAAAACTATTTTCTTACCATGGCCCTAAATTGAATGGTCTTGTACGACCTGCATACCTCATGCGATCACCAGCATTAAAAATAAAAATCGGCACTATACTGAAAAAGCGATTTTGCACCCAGCAACTAAGTTTTTTTACTGGAAGCCGGATGGACTTAGTTAGCATATTTTTGGAGTCTTCGGAGCCAAAAACTGGTGAGTTGTTCCAAGAATCTTGAATGCGTGCGGGTATCAGGTAACCTTTGCTAAAATGACAATTTTGACAGTTTGTGTGACAAAAAAAACCGGTTTTATATGTAAGATCAGAGTCCCCTCCCCTGCCTTTCTCCGTAATGATTCTGTGTACATTGAATCTATAACTGACACATGAAAACCAACGTGGGATATTTCAAATAGACACATCAAGCAAATGAACGCACGTAGAAAAAATAAGAATTCTTACCAATTCTTAACCCCCCCAAGGGAGGCTAGGGGGGCTTTGCGAGCATAAAAATTGGATTCCTTGCAGTCATCCTGGGAAACCGTCTTTTTCCAGAAAATCTACGTCAATTTTTGATCAAGGGGAAATTATGGAGGGGGCCGCTGTCCCCCTCTTTAAGGGTTCAATATTAGACGTAATGCGGTCCGATTTTGGATTTTTAGGAGTCAATTTCACGTGAAATAGTCCGTACTTTTCAAATTTGATGCAATCGAATCGCAATTCTATCGGGAGCCCCGACTTCTGGGATTGTAACCCCCCCATTTATTCCCCAAGGGGGATGGGGGGGCGTTCGGGACCATTAAATTCAGATTCCTTGGGGTCGATTCTCTATTCATCCCCGCGGTCCCCGACTTCGTACGACCTAAACCAACCAAGAAAAAAAACCTGGTTCGGCTGGTCTGAGACACCCTGTATGTTGGTCTTCTCGCTTTTAAGTTACCGAGAAGTAAGCATACTCACAAAAATAAATGAATTGAAGTTTTAATTTAGAATTGCGAGCTTACTTACAATAATGAGACTTCCCTTTCATCACTCTTTAATAACCGAGCATTTGGTGCCTTTCTTCATTACTGTGCTCTTGCATCTAATTTGTGTTAGCAAACGATAGGTATAACAGTAAGTTAATTTAAGTGACTCTATCCCTACGGAAATCTGTATGATGTCAAAAAATCCTGGGAATGTGGTTTTGAGCGAGACCCAAATCAAGGATTTTAAGGCAGCATCAGTAGTTTCATCAACAAATCTATGCCGAATTGACCTAGCCCCCGAAAGTCAGTATGTGAGAATAGAGGGTATATATGAAACTTTTAGTGTGTATCAATATCAGGAGCAAGATTTCCTACACTATGCCTATTATTGACATATTCACATGAATATTCATATTCACTTGTGAATATTGCATATTCACTGCGATATTCACTGCGCACAGTGAATATACAACATCTACCTGTCTACTCTGAGGTTGAATTCTAGGAACCCTTCGGGGCACTCTTATGGTATGATGTAATTGGCAAGCAAATTATCTCTACATGCACTCGAACCATGGTATAGTTTCAGAAAATCTGTATGTTGATGAATCCATGCTAGTTATGAAGGTTCATTCAAGAAATTTGGATCGTAAGTTTCAATTTCCATTTGTTATCTTTCCTAGCTTCCATGCTAAGCAAAAACAATCACCGCAGAACTCCCTACTATAGATTTTGAGTTTCGGAGCAAATATTAGGGATGGAGCAATGTATATTCACTGAACGGATGGAATTTAAATGATGCTTCATACAATACTTACTTGTTGTTAATGTCTCTATTCTTTTTCACTTTGACTTTATATGCAGCTGAGTAGGTGATTGTAAATAAAAATAGATCAGAGCTTAGTGTGTGGATAGTAATTAAGTATTGTCGCTGTATCTCTATGCCATATTTTTAAGGTGGTACCAAGGAGGGTCAGGATAAAGTTTGTTTTGAACTGTCGGAGGAGGCATTACTTTAGCATTGCGCTCCAAACTTAAACGTTTAGCTGATGAGATTGCTTGCTTCTTTTTCTGTTGGTATCTTTGCGGATAGGGGAGGGGGATGGGGGGGGATTTACCTACAGGTCTTTGAATTTAGTTGCTCGCAAAGAGAAAATCTTTGGGTTCTTTACTTCACCTGCCTGACTACACAATCAAACATTTTTGTGCTCACAATACTCTAGGTAATTTGGTATTCGTGATAAGAATTTGTTTACCCACTTATTACGCATTACCTACCCTCTAAATTTGTAGCGATAAAATGTCTGTGTTCAGAGTTTTCAGGAATGTTTTCAATTTCAGTATATTTACTGTCCCTCTGTATCCTATTGTCCCATTCTTATTTTCTCCCTCCACTCATTTTTGTTTGTGGAAAAAAGAGAGGTTTTAGTGGTTTGATTAGAGAAAGTTTATCATCAGAGAGAGTGAGAACATATCTGTGTTGTACTGACAGCTAGCTCTAAAAATGACCTCTGTTTTTCTTAATCATGTCCCAGTTTTCCCATGAATTGAATTTTTCCCAGAAAGTACAATTTTTTAGGAAAATAAGTTGAATTTGTAAAACTACCTTACATTGCTCTGAGGAATTTGAGGAGGGATATCCATGAAGGTAAAAATTAGCCCCTCTTAGAGTCCCAGGACTTCTCGATATTCTTCAGTTGCCAGCAAGTATTTTAGAGACATCTCGGCTTAGCGTAAACTCGCATTTTCCGCATCAAAACATAGGATCAAACTTGGGTTAGAAGGTCAAAATCGACCGAAATGCGCGTATTTTGGAATGTTCCACTTCATATTTAATACTGGGATGAAGAATGACCGTCGATTTGGTTTGGATATGATTTTAGGGACCACTTGAGATGTGAAATAGAAGAAGATGATCAACTATCACCCTCGGGCCCACTGCTTAAACTAGCTTCACACAGTGGGTTTTATCTAAATCTAATTAAGAAAATGAAAGTCCTCATGTCTGAAAGCGGAAAAGTACAGCGAAACACCTCAGGAAAACATCCCCGCTGAAAAGAAAATCATTCGTTGGGCCGTTTTTTTTTTTGCCCCCCCAAAGCCAAAATGGCGGCCGATATGCGCCGCCGCGGGGTGCAAATGTCACAACACCCTCAAAATGTCAAGTGACACATCGATTCCTATGTAATCTTGGTCTTAAAATCCGAATATGAGGTCAGAAATCCCTTACGAATAAAAGGAATCGCGAAAATTCAAGATGGCGGCCAAAAATAGGCCCCGGAGTAAAAATTCTCAATTCCAGCTTTTGGTGACGAGTGAGATGTCATTTTCTATGTTTTTTGGGTCATAGGATCCAAATTTGCGGTCAAAAATTCCCTTCTGGCCGACAGGGATCCTTCAAATCCAAAATGGCTTCCATTTTGGGGCTGACATATTATTTCCGAAAGACGCGTATAGTCGAGTGAGGTGTCTTTTTACATGTTTTTTGGACCACATGATCAGAGACTGGGATCCAAACTGTGTCCCTGTGCGCCGGAAGGTAAGATTTGTCCCTTAGCACCTTGATTGTAACGTTTTTATCAACTACTTAAATAAAAACTCAGAATTTCACTGTTCAAAGAAGATTATTTTTGTTTTGTTCCTATTTCTCTTGCGCTCGTTTTTTTGTGAAGAAGGGGACTATAGCTCCTGCTAGGCAAAAAGGTCAAACATTATTTGTATGAATAGCGCATTCCTTGGTGTGGTTGGCGCCGTCCTAACAGTGAAATTCTGAGTTTTTATTTAAGTAGTTGATAAAAACGTTACAATCAAGGTGCTAAGGGACAAATCTTACCTTCCGGCGCACAGGGACACAGTTTGGATCCCAGTCTCTGATCATGTGGTCCAAAAAACATGTAAAAAGACACCTCACTCGACTATACGCGTCTTTCGGAAATAATATGTCAGCCCCAAAATGGAAGCCATTTTGGATTTGAAGGATCCCTGTCGGCCAGAAGGGAATTTTTGACCGCAAATTTGGATCCTATGACCCAAAAAACATAGAAAATGACATCTCACTCGTCACCAAAAGCTGGAATTGAGAATTTTTACTCCGGGGCCTATTTTTGGCCGCCATCTTGAATTTTCGCGATTCCTTTTATTCGTAAGGGATTTCTGACCTCATATTCGGATTTTAAGACCAAGATTACATAGGAATCGATGTGTCACTTGACATTTTGAGGGTGTTGTGACATTTGCACCCCGCGGCGGCGCATATCGGCCGCCATTTTGGCTTTGGGGGGGGCAAAAAAAAAAACGGCCCAACGAATGATTTTCTTTTCAGCGGGGATGTTTTCCTGAGGTGTTTCGCTGTACTTTTCCGCTTTCAGACATGGGGACTTTCATTTTCTTAATTAGATTTAGTTAAAACCCACTGTGTTCACCATTATTTCAAATACATAAATTGTTCATTATTGATTTATTCTTTGCTTCACTAATCAGACACAAAAGTCACACCAAAATCCTGTAATTTTTTTATAAGTTACAGATGTTGATGTATGTTTTTCAGGAATATTCAGGTTTCAGTGGTGCTAAAATTTTCTTGACACTCCCTGTTTTCCTTCAATGAAAAAAATCAAGGATCTCCTAAAATTCTTATAATTTTAAACCAAAATGTTTACCTAAATAGGCAGGTGTCCCAACAACAGATCGTCGAAATGATTTTTCACCAATTATTCTGGCGAATCCAAAATCACACAGTTTCACCTGAGGAAAGTCTGAATCTGAGCTCAAAAGTACGTTTTCTGGTTTCAAATCGCAGTGAACAATGTTTTTACTGTGCAAATGCTTTAGAGCAACCAAAATCTGCAGAAAAGCAAGAGAGAGATTAATATGATGTCAATGAAATTAAAAGCAATAGGTGTAAATTCAATTGTGAAGAAATTGTAAAGGGATTGAGAAAGAATATTAAATACATCATCAGATTTAAACTCGCATGGGACTGAGGACCTACAGGAAATTTCGATGAAACAAGTGACTTCTTTACAGAATGGCCTAAGCCTTAGGATTCTCAATGGAGTCTTTAAGTACATAAGTTACAAATGCCATTTAAATCACGCTGGTTCGATATATTAATCTGCAATTTTAATACGCATGGGTTCTTTCTTAAGAAATAAGAAGTCGATATGCAAAAATGTAAAGAGGTTGACAGGAAAACAACATTTTTTGCCCCACTTTTGGACTTCCTTCAAATTTTGTCTCTTGCTTATACTTAAGCCAATGTTATCCCAATTTTTCAGACTCCCAAAAATTGTAGAGGGACTTGGAGGGGGGGGGGGAGGCTTGTCAAAGTACCTCAAGTACGTTGGTACGTCAATATCTCCTTAATGAAAAAACATACTTATGATCTGCTCTTCATGGTTCAAAATAATTTATTGGAGGATTTTTGAAGATAAAATCCCAAACTTTTAGTTTCACAGTGCGTTTTACACATTTTTTCAGTTTAAAAAATGACGGTTTTCATTTTAAACAAAGAAATTATTAAGATGTCAATATTTGATCTGAATCGATCCCAGTTATGACAACTGCCTATTTTACTCTGCATCTAATGAGAGGCTGTGAATTCTGCCGGAACACACGGCTTGGGAGATAGGAATAATCAAAGTTGAAAAATTGGAAAAACCAGACAAAACCTTTGATGATCCGAGCGCTACAGACAGACCTTCCCCTACCACACACCTCAAGCATAAGCAAGACCAGATGAGGCCACTCACTGAGTAAGCAATTGTGGAAGGGAAAGGTGAATCAATACACAGCTGTCTGCAGTGGTTCGATTTTCCTGATGTTCGTCAAGTTCTTGGGTTTTGTCTTTTTTACTCACAACTCCTGAAATTCCCCAATTTTACAACCACTAGCTGAATGCAGAAATGACGGCCAATATAAATAACTGGTTTGGGCACAAATCAAAAATTGAGATCTTTTTGAATAGAATAAATTTCTTCAATTCAAAAATGGAACAATGCACAAAACACGGAAACTTAGCCAGAAAATAAAACTTCAGGCCTTGTTTTTCAGGGTTCTTACGAGTATTCATTTTGGATGATTTTTTAAGAGAATCCAATCTGGATGTTTTTTTGGTTTCAAAGATATTGAGGTAAAATGTGGTGCATTTTATAATGTTTTTTTCTCAAATTATGCATAACCCAACTTTGCAAAGACAACAGTACTAGGAAGATTTCTTAAATGACACTCGAGCCATAACATTCCTGAGTTATTATGCAACTCTCGAAATAAAGCTCTTACAAGCGTCACGCAATGCTGAAAGTCCTCCTCCATAACCGGCCGACTCTCCATCCGAAGATAGGAAATAAATACATTAGCAGTGTTGTCACTTTATTGGGAGAATCTAAGGTTGGAACCACGACACCTTGCTGACACATTTGATCCATATCTGAGTATGGAGACTTGGATTGGGTGTACATACAGCTGGACTCTCACCATGCCAGGGGCGATCTCCTTCATTACAGCCTCAACTTTGAGAGCTTTTTTCGAGTTTGGGAGTTTGTTCCAGAGAAAAGCACAGGCATCATCATGTTAAATGCAAAATGTCACAAAAGAAGAAATACTTGAAACGCAACTCCTTAACGTATGCAAGAACTCCATTCCCTGACTCCTCCTTTAAATTCCCTGCTGTACCCATTCTTCAGAGCTGCTCTGACTTTCCATGTTTTCAGGGCCACTGCAAACCCTGGCACACCAATCAGAGCTCTTCATTACACTATGACCTGGGAAAAAGGTTGGCCCGATTTTTTTCAACTGGCAGTGCTAATTACTGCACCAGAAATAATTCAAACACAGTAAATAAATCAGATCTCCTATGCCATTTTGTTAAAAACTAAGACAAAAGAGAACTACGGTTGGTATGAGAGATTTGGCGTTGATTAAAACTAATCTCAACAAACAGAAACGATTCCAGTTTTTAGCCTGGTCTTTCAGAAAGTTGCAAAAACTTGAGGAAGCGATCATGTGAGTGGCCCAGCTTTCACTAAAAGCAGGATATTTTGATTCAGTTTGAAAATTCATAGAAAGATAACTTACCTGAGTGACCAGAAACTTAGTTATGCGCTCACTTAAGCGACCCTTTTCACTTGAGAGAATCATTTCTAACATGTCTCCGCGAAGTTTCTCCATGATAACGAAGATTTGTTCATTAGTTTCAAACATTCGATCAAGATTCACTACTCCAGGATGTGATAAGTTTTGAAGAATGGCAACTTCATTTTTCAACTGTGCTTCTTGTTTAGTTGGAAACCTAAGTTTATCTATTAGCTTGATGGCTACTGCTCTTCCTGATTTGCGATGCACACCTAGATTGACATGACAATATCTGAGTAGAGTAGTAATGGTAAACTGTGTATCTTGTGACTGATATGAAGAAAATTGGACTACTTTCTGCAATAGGAAACTTCTCGCTCATTTTAGAAACAATAAATGTGCCACGAGTGTGTGTTTCCCAATGCAGATAGATTCTTATAGGGATTAACTAGGAATAGCAATTCCTTATTGCAAAATATTGTCCAAATATACTACATTTTGCAATAAGGAACTACGATTTCTGGCTCAGGCCTACTAATCTGCATAGGGAAACTAATAGCACATATGAGGACTTACATGTAACAATATCAGTCGCTGACATCCGCCATTTTTAGGGCAAACATTGTTTTCCAATTCTGGAGTCCTCAAGAATTCCTGTGCAAATTTTCAGACTTCCAGCGTAATTTTTCGGCGAGATATGAACTGAAAACCATGGTATTTGTAAAAACAGCGGATATGAGAATCCACTATTCTCAGTGTCCTCCCCCGTTTGGGACCGTTTTGCCAGAGTTGAAGAGTTTTTAACTAATTTTATAAATTGTTCCTTATTTTTGTCGTAGAAGTTACAGAAGGTGTAGTTTTTTGTTCAATTTGATTAAATGACTCAGCATTGCCATACTTTTGGTTCATTTCAATCGTTTTATCAGCCTTACCCTTCCTGAAGACTTGGATTCATGCATAAAAAAGTGTTTTCAGTAAAAATAGAGGATGTCACATTTTTTTCAAAACGCTGTTACTCCTTCAATTTTTCACTTACATAGCTCATAAAACGTGTGTTTTTTACAGGAAGAGTTGCTTTTCATGAAAATCTTTACAGGAATCTTCTCGGTTCTAAGGGCGGCAAAGTTCAAAGCTTCAAAAACTTCAAACGCGATTTTCTCAAAATGTGAAAACTCGCTATTGTTACATGTAAGTCCTCATATGTTGTTTCTAAAATGAACCAGAAACCGTTGTTCCTAATTGCAAAATGTAGTAAAATTAATACTGGCAGCAATGATGGACCAAAGTTGCCAGATTTTGGGATAAAATGTGGATATTTAAAATGGGTTTAAATGGGAAAAAGCGCAGAAATATTAGCACTATCTGACAATAATGTCATTGCGGGTAAGAATCAAAATACCACAAAACAAGCATCCTCATACAAATTTCATGGAAAACACACAGATTAGGTAAGTTAAAAATGCCCAAAATCAACCTTTATTCAAAAAAGAAGGGCACTTCAGAGCGTTTTATTGAGTAAACTTTGTGCCCCCAGGGTGTTCACTAAGCTTGCATTTTTAGTTTGGATGTAAAGGTTTAATTATGAAAGTTCGTTCTGAAGAGAATCGTGCATCTACTAGAGTATGTTAACCGAGGGGACAGTGTCAGGCTAGTGGTAATTTTGATGTGGTATAGTTATGACTCAACACTTGAAATTACATCGATACTTGAAAATTTTTTGTCCAGAAACTTTCCGAGTTGAGATCTTCATTCTCACTCTGTCTTAACCTGCTTGTAAAAACTTAATTCAGGTAAGAATCTGCAAAACTAACCTGCGTAAACAGTTCCAAATTGGCCTGCTCCTAAAACATCCTCAGGAAACAACTGATAAAGTTGACTGATGTCAGTGACAAGTTCGAGGGCATCAGAACTCTCTTCGCTTGCTGGAAAAATACAAAAATTCACAATCAAAAAAAGGATAGGCAATACTCTGCATAACGACGGTGAAACTACCAAACCACGTATCTCGGTTTGCGACGTCGCAGACTTCCTGTCATACTTTATTTTTTAAATGAAAAACTACTTAACGTCCAGTCTTGAAAATTTCTGTGATTTTTCCTCTTCGTGCGGAAAAAATTCTGTGAAAATTTCAAGGAATGATATTGATTTGGTCTACTTCAAAAAAAGAAAATGTGAGCGTAGATTTTTAAACGCCGCAAACGAGATACGTGGTTTGGTAGTTTCACCGTCGATAAAGAGTCTAGACAGGGACACAGTAAAAACAGCAGCTGCTCAAAAATGTCCTTGTTAAGGACCATAAGTCTCAGCAAGTCTTGGGGCTAATAGTCATAAACATACCATTCTCATTCTGACAACACATTAATAACAACAAATTTAACAAAATGGGCCTGCTGCAAACTTTTGCTACAGCACAGATATGAGTTTTTACGCATAGAAAGTGTCTCAAAAATCACGATGAGCGCATTGGCAAAGTCTGAGATGCACTTCTTACTTCACAATTTGCATAAGAAATTAGCCTTTCTTCGAGCTTCTCGCTTCAAAAACGACACCACGGCACAGGTGAAGTTAGAGGAGTCATTCCATCCAACCTCTGCTCACAAGGATACCACGTAATATTCAACATAGCTGATCTGCCAAAAAACATGTGACGGGACGATAATTCTAACCACCTGATAATAATCGGCATGTTTACATTCACATCTTACTCGCTTTGATAGATATCTGTCTTGATTGACCTCGTGCTCTCCTCAACTTACTCGAGGAAGCGTCAACCATGTTGAACAGGGATTGAATGGAATGGCTCCTCTAACGAAATGTTCACCTGTGCTGTAGTATCCTTTTTGAAGCGGGAAGCTTAAAAAAACGCAAATTTCTTAGACAGATTGTAAAGTTAGGAGGGCGTTTCAGAGTTTGCCGATGTGCTTATCGTGATTTTTCAGACAGTATCTATGACAAACAACTCTTATTTTAGCTCTAGTAAAAGTTTGCAACAGGCCCATTGAAGGTATAGTAGAGTTATGCATGGACCTGGTTACTTTGAAGTGGTGCTATAATAAATATCAACTTCAGTAGACACCACTCAGAAAAATAAATAATGCTTAACATTCTGTGATGAAATAATTGCTTTTTAAAACAAGGAAATAATTTTTTGTTGATTTATCTATTGGTTTTCACCTCCTGTAAAGTATTTAATCATACAAGCTAGGACAATTCATTGTGGGCAAGCATCCTGACTTTAGTCGGATTACTTACTGCTGGTTGACGTTGAAGTAGGTAATGGTGTGAGGGCTTGGCGAATGGCTGCTTCCCAGCTTTTGGCTAGATTGCAGCCAACACCATTTTCAGCACAGAAAGAGCTATCGTCATAGGTATTGTCTCCAACCATGTAGTCAACACTGGCAGTGTGAAGCTCAAAACAATGAGAGACTTCCACTGAAAAAAAAAAAAAAAAATTACATCAGCCACTGTGACTGGAAAAATTACGGTGCAATTAATTCTGTTGCGATCAGTTCCTAATGGTGCTTTACCATAGTCAATATCATGACTAAAAAACGCGGCGATTTCTGGCATTGATTTTTTTTCACTGCCATTGAGAAAATTTAAATGAAAAGATGCACAAGAATCAATAGAAACTATCTTTGATTACATCACTGCAAATAACATTAGTCAGCACAGGTTTGCCAAAAAGAGATATGCATGCGTTCTTCCTCAGTAGATTTTTAGTAGTTTCCAAAAGTGACCTTTTTTTCCTGGACCAGTTTGGTTTAGCCCGGAAGAATCAGCATCTCTCCTCGAATCAAGCTTTTCTGGGAGTAATCAAATTTGCAAGAAAATCAGTGCCTGATCCAAAAAAAAAAAAAACCAAGATAACTCTCGTATTTAACAGCGAAAAAAATAGGAAATCATGATATACTGCTTGCTTAAAAAAATTCTCACTCTGTTCCTAAAAATGAGGTTTATTCTGTCGAAAGCGCTTTTTTGCCTACAAGCTTATCCGATTGTTTTACATTGGAGAAGATGGGAAAAACATTGGTCCGCGGGGTCTTGAACAACAACTCCCGCCTAGGTTTCAATGCTGAAATAGTGAAAGAAACTAATTTTTAGTGTATTTTTTTCCTAGCACCTACCAGTTTTTTAGAAAATCAAATCATGGAAAGACATTTGTCAGCTTGGAAAAAAACCTGCTCACTTTTGAGACTCGTTTTCCCGGAGGTGCGGGAAAACAACTGAGGTTATATTCAACTTCAGCCGCAAAAATTAGGGTAACCATTAGATACCTAGAAAAACGTTTTTCCCATGCTTTCAGATGCAAAACAATCTGATAAGTGGTACACGGTGATGTATGATGGGCAAAAGAAGGCTTTTTACCAGAAAAACTTTATTACAAAGGGAGAATTTATCAGGCATGCAATACATATCTCCTTCTAAAATTTTAGGCTGCTGAATCCAAAGGCCTTGGTTGTGCAAGAACAGAGAGGGAGAGGTAATAGTTAATAGACATAAGTTGGTGATCATAAACAGGCCCAAACAGATGTTGCATCAAACAGCTGAACTCCAGGAAGGAAATTATGCTCTACATAAGAATTTTTCCTCTACAGTGAGAATACTATGTGTATGCAGTCACGACGTGATCTTGGTTCTGATTATACATATGATGGTAAACTTGTGTCTACCAGGATGTCTACTAAAATTTGATTTCGGATTTGCCTGATAAATTCCTGATATTTAGGACGAGATTTCCTGATTTGTTCGTTGATTAAATTGACATTTGTTTGATTTAAAAAATCAACATATTTAAGGAATTGAATCAAATGTTTAGAAAATGCTAGAAGCACTCAGAATTTCCTGATCCATGCTCAATGTTCCTGATAACATCAAATTTCCTTGTATTGTCTAGTAATTCTGATTTTACCCATGGTACATACCCTGTATACCTTGGTTTCAATGTAGTCCAGTAAACGAAGCATTTTGATGGCCAAAAATTAAAATACGGCCGGACTTAGGCCCAATCGATTCTTCATATGAAAAGGTGTTTTTAGCCAAAAGTCCCCATAAATCCCCTTGGGGGATTCCGCACAGTGGTCCGATGAAGTTGAAAATTGGACATATATTCAAAAATTCACTGAAGAGCGAGAAATAAACTGTAGGTAATTAAGTCTACTTTTTGAAAAAATTATAGTTTTAAATGTCAAAGTAATTTAAAGGTGAGTAAAATTGAAAGAAATTGAAAATTGAGAATTATTGACCGGCATTTTCCGTATCTACGTCCTCAAGAAGACCCGGATCGAAAAATATCCTTCAGTAAAAGTTGTAGATCGTCCTTTTAGCGTTGTTTTGGTATATTACATCATAGGTTTATCTTTAAAATTGAGGGAGCAAAAACGCAAAAACGGAGCGGATCGACGCGCGGTCGCCTATGTTTTGAATCGTAAACTGGCGATTTTAGGTGGCACATGATGGCAGTGATGGTTAATTCACCTCTGCTCTTCTACTTTCGACCAAAATCAATCATTTCCATTACAAAGGCTTTTTTCTAAAGCGCCATGGTTGCCAGTTTTTGCTTTAACCCTAGTCTGCCTGAGCCTCTGAACCAACTAGAAAACCTGAGCAGGGTCAATTTGACCCCAGCTGAAAATCAATTAGTTAGCTATGTTTTTTTCATGTTTTTAGTTAAAATCAGTGCACTAACCTTACAAGCCTTAACCATAAAGCATATCTAAGTTTTAAAAAACACGGCGCAGGGTATGCAACCATTTTATCATACACATGTTGCCATGTTGTTCTCAGCATGAGAAAAAAAAAAATCATAGGGCTACTAAATACTGAAAACGAAAAAATCTGAAAAATTTTGCTTGTTTTATAAGTTTCTGAAAAAAATTAAAAAGAGAAAAATGAATACACCTTCAAAGTAAGCTTTTGTGATGCTAAATGGTAAAATATATGTTATTAGGATATCTGACCCCGCTCAGGCTTTCTAGGAGTATTCGTGAATTTTTTGATCTCTCATGCACATTTTTTTTTTTTTTTTTTTCCCTTCAAAATCGTGTTCCTAGATATTTTTGTAGAGCTAATTGTGAAGGACAAAGAATTTCGTGCATACCATGAGAAATGGCAAAGAGTTGAAACTCCCGTGGGGTCAATCTGAACCCACTCAGGCAGACTAGGGTTAACTTTTCACTAATTCGCCCTGGTAGCGATTCAAGTAATACTTACGACTTTTTAAGCCTCCACCCCTTGTAAAGCAACAGTGCAACTACATTTCAATCCCCTTTGGAATCAAGTAAATGCCCTAATCTCCCCCCCCCCCCNTGTTTCTATTCAAAATTATTATTTTTTCTTAAAGTGGGAGCTCACGTACGACTTGACTTGACTCCCCCCCTCCCTTCGTAATACCCTGTGAGCCAAACTTAGACCTTACCCCCCCCCCCCCTTTTTGAGTAGCTTACGCAAGGTTTTTATTATAGGGTAATGTTTCAGGATTGCGCTCTTCAGCGTATGTAAATTAACTTTTTTTTTTTTTTTTAAATTCATGCTTTTTCTGTAAAGAGTTACTTGACTCACTAAGTGCGGGCCCGCCCGCAGACTTTATCGCTGGGCCCACCTCAATACTCTGCAAGGCTCGGTGAGGGGATTCAATTTTAAAATTTCAGGAGGGCCCCTTAAAGCCGTGGGCTCGCCCTCATTTACGCTACTGCTGTTGAATCATTGAAACTTTGTAAACATAATGAAAATCGCCTTTAGTCCTCATTTCTGGAGTTGATACTTGAGTCAGGTTGTTCACTGAAGCGTGCTAATTAAATGTTGGATAAAAATAATCTGTTGTCCTCCATATGCCCTAGAGGAGCTGGATACACAATTACGACAGCCATTTCCACAATTTTACAAATTACTTCAAGTGACTTTGCAAACATGCAGAAAATCTGCTTCCGGTTTTAGGGGGAACATTTTCATAAAAAATCAAGAGCAATTATTGGTTTCCTAGATGTCCGATTTCTTGTTCCATGGGCACACAATTCAGCTGAATCGCTCGATATGGCTCAAGACTCTTCATTTTTACTTTCCACTAATTTTTCACCAGGCTTGGTAAACATGAAAAAATGAGAGTTTTATTATTTCTAAAAAGCCTATGTTTATAAGACATTAACATAGAGTACATACAGTCGTAATGTAAGTGGGAGAGCTGGCACCATGTTCTGCTCGACGAGTTTCGAGCCCCGTGTGCGGGGTCACTTTTTCGATACATATTCGATCCAAAATGGCGGTGTGGAATATGGCCGGGTCCCCGTGTATAGCAAACAACCGATTATGTATCGAAAAAGAGACCCGGCGCCGCACAGGAGTATCGGAATTCGGGACCTGGAAAATGCTTAAAAGTGGCGCCAGCTCTCCCACTTGCATTGCGACTCTATGTACTCTATGGACATTAAGAGAGTGTAGTAAATATTTTGCTGGGCAGTTTCGTACTAAAATGAAGGTCGCAAACACGATTTTATCGGCTTTGCGGTGATTTTCGTCAAATATTCTAAATAATTTGGTAACTAGGCAAAAATTGGGCCTTCAATTTTCAAAGAATTTTCAAAGTTGAAAAATAGGCTTTTCAAATGATCTAGTTATGGTCGCGTTTGGTACCATCTAAGAGGCAACAGAAAGGTTAATAAACACATTATTATATCTTCGAATTTTCAGCGATTTTCTCTTGCCTCTTGCTATTGCTTCTGAAGTGGTACAAAACGATTATCATAATTTTAATCGACTAAAATATGGTCTCTAAAAATTGGAGGCCAAATTTTTCAGTCTTCCCCCACCAAAAAAAAAAATTATGCGGAATTTACTTTAAAAAATGCGATAAGAACTATTTCCTTCTATCCTGCTAGGCTCGCCTCGGAGCTACGAAAATATTCCTTGATAAAATAATTCTTGCACCCTCCTTTATCTACCATAAGAGTCCAAAATTTTAAGTTCCAATTTTCACGTGCTTGCAAATTCACTACGAAAAATTGGTAAAAAGTGGAAAATAATGTTATTGCCTGTGCTACTTGTCCGTCGGATGGACAAAAGCACTGTCTTATTTTCTAGGGACCGTTCCGTTGGAGACTTTTTTTTGAGGCAGATTCTAAGCATCCATAACACAAGAAAAATGCATTATCGCCTTTATATCGTATCCGTCTCATTCGTATAATCAGCTGGTTAGCGATACGACGAACATAAAAAAGCTCCTCCTCACCATTAGCTCCTCACATTTCCAAAATGAACCTATACTACGATCAAAGTAGGAATACAATACACTGAATCAACACTACGAAAACAAACTATTAAAACTTTTGGTAAATTATGTTTTTCATGGTAGGCACTTTCTATGCTTCTTGGGCCAAACTAGGAAACCGTTCAAGTATCACGTAAGTTTCTCAAGAGGGGAGGGGTAAGGCCTAAATTTGGCTCACAGGGTCATACTGAAATTTTGAAATGGAATCCCTCATCAAGCCTTGCAGGGTATTGAGGTGGGCCCAGCGATAAAGTCTGCGGGCGGGCCCGCACTTAGTGAGTCAAGTAACTCTTTACAGAAAAAGCATGAATTTAAAAAAAAAAAAAAAAAAAAAAAGTTAATTTACACACGCTGAAGAGCGCAATCCTGAAACATTACCCTATAATAAAAACCTTGCGTAAGCTACTCAAAAAGGGGGGGGCTAAGGTCTAAGTTTGGCTCACAGGGTATTACGAAGGGAGGGGGGGAGTCAAGTCAAGTCTTACGTGAGCCTCCCACTTTAAGAAAAAATAATAATTTTGAATAGAAACAAAAAGTCGCCAGTTTTCACACTTTCTCTGTCACTTTCTGGAAAATTGGGGGGGGGGGAGATTAGGGCAGTTACTTGATTCCAAAGGGGATTGAAATGTAGTTGCACTGTTGCTTCACAAGGGGTGGAGGCTTAAAAAGTCGTAAGTATTACTTGAATCGCTACCAGGGCGAATTAGTGAACAGTTAAATAATAAAGCAAAAACTGGCAACCATGGCGCTGTAGAAATAAAGCCTTTGTAATGGAAATTATTGATTTTGGTCGTAGGTAGACGAGCAGAGGTGAATTAACCATCACTGCCATCATGTGCCACCTAAAATCGCCAGTTTACGATTCAAAACATGGGCGGCCGCGCGGCGATCCGCTCCGTTTTTGCGATTTTGCTCCCTCAATTTTAAAGATAAACCTATGATGTAATATACCAAAACAACGCTAAAAGGACGATCTACAACTTTTACTGAAGGATATTTTTCGATCCGGGTCTTCTTGAGGACGTAGATACGGAAAATGCCGGTCAATAATTCTCAATTTTCAATTTCTTTCAAGTTTACTCACCTTTAAATTACTTTGACTTCTTTTTTTTTTTTTATTATTTTTTTTATTCATAGAAAATAAACATGAATACAATTCGTATAGAGGCATATAAATAAATGTTCAGGTTCTAGTTGAGATCCCCAGTATGTAAAATTAAAGTTATGAGATCATATTGATCAGATAGTAAAGAGTTAATCATAATTACAATCCGTGTAGAAAATAGTAACATAAATATTCTAGGTCTGCATGAGATCTCAAAACGTTATAAGCTGGGTAATTAATTAATAAATAATTTAGAAAAAATTAATCATATTTACATAAACTTGTCTTATCCATTTTCTACAATACCGGAACCGGCCGTGGCCACTACATCGGTTTGGGTGGTTGGCACCCTACCATTTGATACTTCGTTTCTTTTTTCTAACACTAATCTTATGTATCTATATACCATGTTCCAACCTGTCTTTGTTTCTAACATGACCTTCATGACCGTATTTTTCTTTATTTCGCAATTCACGGCCGCTTGGGCCGCATCTCTTTCCGTGTTGAAGTATGTGCATTGGAAAAATGCATGATCAGGGTCATCCATTTTTGCACCACACATGAAACATCCCGGATCTTCTCTGATCTTATATTTGTGTAGATACGAACCGAAGCAGCCATGTCCTGTCAGAAACTGAGTCAGATAGTAATCAGGGACACCATGCCCCCTGTACATCCACTCATAAGAATTATTGCCAATAATTGTTCTAGTCCATCTTTCTCTGTCGTCTTTCCAATAAATTTCGTTGTACCATTTCTCTAATATATTTTGTCTTATCTCACTCTTATCTTCTGTTTTATTCATGATTCTTATTCTCTCTTCGACCATCTATTCAGGAGGGGGGATGCCTGAGATCACATCCAAGGCAAAATCGGAACACGTCCGGTACCCACTGCAGAGGGACAATTTAAGGGGTCTTAATGTTTGTCTAATAGTCTTTATGTTTTTCTTTAACTTTATTCCTTCGTGCCATATTTGGATTCCATAAAAGATTATGGAAAGGATTGCATTGATTATTAGTTTCTTTTTAAGGAAAGAGAGTCCTTTGACATTCGGTAGTAAGCACTTAAATCCTTTTGCTACTTTCCTTGCTTTCTCACAAACGGTGTTCATATGACAACTCATATTAAAGTTCTTTCCGAGTTGAAAGCCAAGGTGTCTCATATTGTCTTTAGGTTTAATAATATCTTCTCCAACTTGGATCTTTGCATCCTCTCTGTCCAAATTACTTTGACATTAAAAACTATAATTTTTTCAAAAAGTAGACTCAATTACCTACAGTTTCAAAAAAAATTGAGCTCTCCAAGTTTATTTCTCGCTCTGCAGTGAATTTGTATTAAGATTTCGATTGTTAGCCTACAAGCTTTTCAAGGAGCTGGAAATAATTAAAATGATGTGCTCCTCTCTGAAGAAACTGAACAGTCAATTTGTTTGCGAACACAAAAGTCACCACCAAAGTTGGATTTCTAGACCATCATCCAATCATAGTAACATATTGCCATGGGAATGTAGATGCTTTCATCTCTGGGTGCATTTCGTCATACTTGGATGCTCCCTTAAAACAATTACTGAATAAAAACAAGGGTTAACTTTCACAAAAAAGTTATGGAAGGCAATGAAACCATGGAAAAGAGGACTACTGACCATTGTTTGCTGTCTTTGTTTCAACTGATAATATTTCTGCCAAAGGAATTTCCTTGTAATACTTTGAGCCAGTTTCGTTTTGAAATAGAGTGATTGATTTGGAATCTAAACGCCAGTAATGCAATTTCCTCTGAGAAAAAAATGAAAAAGTTGGGAAGTTAATGGCATTGTATTGAATGATAACTATGAATCAATTCAGAAGCTGCCACTAATATCGGTCGTTCAATATTGCAGCTAATCATACCCCTCCCAAGGGCTAGTGTGCTTAGAGGGATGACTTCTCATATTACTGTTGTACCTTCGTTCTAGGTCCTGAAAGAATGAGGATTGGAATTGCATTAGATTGCCACGGGGGCAATGTCACTGCACTCAAGAGGCCCATTTTTATCTGGATGATCCGATAAAATGTCAAGATATCATGGGATTTTTTGGAATTCTCTCCACATCTGTCTGTCAAATCAACTTAATGTAATTGAAAGGAAAGGGGATCATTATTATACCACTTTTTTTTACTTAGACTCATTCTATTTTCACTAGAGGTCCCTCTGTTTAGTAATGTCTCCAACCAACTGGCCCAGTTTCAAGAGAAATTAACAGTCAAAATATATAAAAAAATCCCTCCATAATGATTGTAAATAAATCAGATAAAAAAGTAAAAAAAAAACTGACTGTACATATTCAAAATGAGGCAAACCGTACCTCTGCTGCATTCAGTAATTCTGACGAAGCTAATCTATTGAAACCCTCTCCTGAGATTGAGGACATTATTACACATAGACGCAAAGCGAGAAGAAGAATGATTAACACTTGCTTTTAGAGAGTGAAAAGCGTACAACATAGATTGCATAAAATTGTACAAAAACACTTAAGCACTTGAAACTCCTCTTAAAACCAACCTGAAAACTTTCTGAAAAGCAGAATGAGAAAGAAGGTATCCTCTACACATCTCTCAAAAGGTTTGCTTCCTGTCAGGCAAGATCAATCTTTTCACAGATGATTCAGTAGCATGTGAAACATTCAAATATGGCTGACTTTTATACGTAGGCTCCCCATTTGGAGGAGGAAGGGGTCAATGGCAACATTTTTAAATGCTTGTTTGGAGCAACGATTTAGGAACTGTACGTTGTCGGTGGCCAACTTAAATACGTAATATACATGGAGCGGTCATTCGATAGGCGGGCGGGGAGTAGTAATGGCCAATTGCTGTCTTTATCATAACCTCAAATACATGGGATCTTACAGGGGTTTTTACAATAAATGATTTAGTGTTGAAATTTTAATCGTGAACTCGCTTGAAGAATAGCTAGGTTCCATATCTTGACACAGATTTTCAAACAGTTGGTTGCAAATTTGATATAAGTCATTGTTTGGCAACAGTCCCATACAAAGCCATGGGAATCGACTATCCTCGTCCTAACCTAACTGTTGCTCCTAGTGTGTTGCGAAATTCACCATTGGCGTTGCATAGGATCCCCCTATCTTTAGTATCTAAATCGCTGGTTTTGAATGGATCATTGAAATGACTTGAAATTAGTTAAGAAATAAAACCTAAAAAAGATCTATCCGAGTAAAACAGTAAAAAGTTTAAAAAAAAAAAAAAAAAACTTCCATTCAGTGCCGAGTATTAATCGTCCAGGGTACAAACTTTAAATTTTTGCAATTATTGGCAGTGGGCAAAGTGACCCTGTAAAACAAGAACTAAATTGTTTAGATCCTGCGCTTGATTGCTTGTAAGATCAAGGAAACATTATGTCTGAGAAATATTTAGATCAGGAGCAACATTATATTGAAGTTACTTTATCTTCCTTTCCTGTCCTGATGAATCAAATGATAGGATATTTCAAGTGCCAGAAATTCAAAATTTTTTCCCCTGGCCATCTGCAATTCGTTTTGATCCCAGTAAGAAAAGAAAATTAAATAAAGTTTAAAAAAAAAGTTGATCCTAAATTTGTCCTTGAAGCTTCAGCATTCACAGCAAAACTACTTCAGTTTAAATAGGAAGAAAACAAGTGCACAGAACAAGTGGAAACTGCTTTGCAAAACTGTCCAATTTTCCGAGATTGCAACAAGGTGTGTAAAAGGGATGCGTCATTAGAGTACAGAATGCAGAGGTGTAGTTGAGTCAAACGTTTTTGACTTCATGAAGCAGACATGACAAATAAACTGAATAGATAAATACAAAAATCGGATATTGCCCGTAGGAAATTCAATAAATCAGTTATTAAGGTTAAACTAATAACTTAGTATGGAGTATGGAGGAAAAACTCTCCATTTGACTCAAGGAGGTACAGAAATTTCTCCATCAAGCACCTGGTCAGTCATGTGCAAAAATGGGAAGGTCACAAGAGCAGGTTTGCAAAATGAGAAGGTGGCAAAAAGAGATCTTGATAACAGAAGAGCTGGATCAGGTTTGCATGAACATTGAAAGTTTTTTGCTAAACCAAGGCAATTTGTAAAAAAAACAGAGTAAGAGGAAGAAAGAGTCATAACTTTGAAAATATTGGGAAAAGGATTTTTCCACAATGAAAGGGCCGCACTTGAGAATGGGAAGGCTGAGGACTTTCTAGATTCCTGGGGGATAAGCTCGGAGCAATGGAGTTTGCGATTGTCACCACTAACCGATTGTGCGACTCCTATCTTCTTCTGGTCCAAAGTAAAACTTTTGGTGCTTAAAAATAGTCTTCTCCATGCACTGATTACAAAAAAGTACACTTACTTGAGGTGCTTTGCTTGTAAAGTGAACCATCCATCCTTCCTTGATTACTTTAGAGCCTCGTCTTTTTGTATGCTTAATTGACTGAATAATCCTCATGAGAGGGATGTTGTTACTTGGCAATGCACTACAACAAGAGAACAGCAAATTTTAATTCAACACTTTGCCTGTTATGAGAGTCATTATAATTGGCTAATTTTGAGTTTTGGTCAAGCACTTTACCTGTCATGAGCTTTGCATGGTTATGCAGTTTTAAGGTATGACGTGAAAGAAAAAAAGAGTTGGAACAATATTGTGGGGTATAATTCTTCACATTGTCGCTGAGGCTACTCAAACATGGAACAAAAATAGCGAACATTTAATTCTTTGTTGGTGTAATTTTAGCAACAAAGGTCAAATATAAATCTTAAATGCTGAAACAATTATTGTACGAGGTCTGTTCCATAAGAAACCGGCTTTTGGTGATAACTAGCCCACAAAAGGCCCGAATTAGGTTTTCTTGGACTTTTCTGATAGCTGATAACATATTGAAGAGCGCAAGATTCACAGATTTTGTTTATCTTCATCAATGTTCATTCTGTGTCACCTTGAATACGATTAAGTCAGGTGCGTTCTGCGATTTTCATCATGTGATCACTGATGGAGCAAAGATTTACCATTCAATTTTGTTTTAAACTCTGTATACTTTGTACCGAAACATTTGGTATTCTAAGTAAAGTTTACCAAGATAATTGTATAAATTGTTCTCACTGTTTTGAATGGTTTAAACGATTCAAAACTTATCAGGAGTCTGTCAAAGATGAGGAGCACAGGAATTGACTATCAATGGTAACTGAAATTTGCCACGTGGAAGTGCGGGCAAAAGTGCTCGAAAATGGTTGTACCGAGCTTGCTGAAGAGTGCGATATTTCTGAAGGCTCTTTACATACAATTTTGATAGAATGTTTAGACATGCATCGAGCTTCAGGTAAACTTGTCCCGTGATTGCTGTCCGTTGAACAAAAATCTAATCGAATGTCAATTTCCCTTTAGCTTCTTGAACGTTCTAACAATGAACCTACATTTTTGGATAAGATAATTTTCGGTGACAAAAATTGAGTGTACGGATACGATATGGAGACGAAACTCCAATCATTCTTGTGAGTTGAAAAACGTGGTGCGAGGCCGAAAAAAGAGAGACAGGTTCGGCCAAACATAAAAATCGCAGAACACCCATGAGGTTGCCTAATTTCAAGCCACATACCATATGTTGAGCTCAGAAAAAGGTCAACAATATTATAG